>JAHWFP010056637.1:132591-146453 GCA_023313725.1 Lithobius niger
TCATTTCGCCCTTGTCTTTTGGAATCTTTTAATATCAAGGGTGTATTGATTTCGCCCATGTCTTTTGGAATCTTGCTCCTGGACTACATGTGTAAAGAAGTCAGTCTTCACCATTGATTGGCAGGTAGCCCAATCCCAAAAATCAAAAACCTGGGAAAAAAATACAACTCGTGCGAGCGTCAAGAAAAAATTTCTGAACCAGCAAAATCGGTTTTCATCATATCTCTGCAAATAGTCACCTAATTCCATTTCTATTTGAGCCAGATCCAAGAACTTTTAAAGGTTTACCTTTCTGCAGAAAAACATCTTCACTTTTTTCCTCCTGTGAAAAACTACCAACAATAAACCATTACCAAAAAATGGGCGATGTTATGAATACAATGCCGCCATCTTTTTATTTTTTTGTACAAAGTGTAAAAACTTTTGCCGGCATAAAGCCATCCAGCTTTGCACTTTGTAATTAGGAAAAGGGGCTGCAAATTCCTGGTCTTTTGTCATTATGTGCACGAATATTCCATATTTGGGCCATTTAATTTGAAACTTGGTTCGAATCTCCATGCATGACGTTTCATTAACGCTGATGTTTACCGAGTGAATTGCCTTAATTAAACCTGCGAATTGAAAATTCATTGCTTCAATTTTGGCTTTAACTTAATTAAATGCATTTTAGCATTTGTATATTTTAATCGTATTTGAACTTTATTTTATTGAGTAGCTGGCCGGAGGGAGCTCGTGTTAACGTCGTGTTACTGTCTGCTGAAATTGTTAAAGAAAAAATAATTTTTTACATTTTTCGCCCGAGGGTTTCATACTGTTAATGGTTTTGTTGCATCTAAAATTTTCATCGTTACACCCATTAACATGCATCTACAGACAACCGATTTCAGTACTGCTGTCGAACTCAAATGTCATAAAAATCTGGTATAAAAATCTTAACGATTATTAAACGTCTACTGATTAAAGCCTCTCCAACCACCAAATATTTAAGGCACATCTCAGTAACAAATAAAAGTGAAAACGTAGCCAAAGTTTATTGAAATTAGTTTTTTTTAATTCCTTATCTCTGATAACTATAAGCAATGAAAACCATAAATAAGCTTAAGCTTTTTTTAATGAACTCTTGAAGCGAAAAATTAAATCAGGTGTCCTTTTTTTTTTTTAAGTCCAACCTTCATTGATACATCGTTGGGATACACTATAAAATAGTATTTTTTTTATTTTTAATAATGTGTTTACAGGATTGCCCCCGCGATGCATCTTTGATGGTGCATGATTTGGCAGGTAAAGCAGTAACGTGCTTGTGGACTCCATTGTAAATGCGTAAAACTAAACATTTGCCCTTTACATACGCCAGATAAGAAATCCCCTGCCCAAGTTATTTCCTTGGTTCAGAACGTTACAGGATGGTTCAGAACTTTTTACAAGTTAGTTAGTAGATTCTTCTGTTCTAATACAATTTTCTTAAGTCAGTGTACATACTGAAAACATACAAATCTATAGCTCCTGTCACAGGTTTAGTTCTGCCACTTTTTTTTTTACTCGTTTTTCTTTCACCCAACTTTTATATTCTTAAAGTTCTTTTTTCACTTCCTAGGTATGCGTTTCTGGGTTAGGAATTCTACACAAATTTGAAAGTACAAGCTAAACGAGACAGTTCAGCGAATTGGTGGATACTTGCTGGGTCAGCGAATTTTTGACGCACAATATAACAAATTTTGTTGTTTTTGTGTTTCACTGTCCGGTAAGTCTTATTCAGGCTTGAATTTTTGCGTCAGAATCTGTTTTCACTACATTTGGGAAGTTTATTGTTGTTGTGATATGCTCGTTTGAAGTCGAGCACAGAATACAGTGTGCATGTGACAACGACAACAAACAGTGTAGTGAAAACAGCTTTGATGCAGAAGCCCAAGCCTGAAGAATACAAACGGTAGTGAAAACAAAAACAACAAAATTTGTGATATTATTCGTCAAAAATTCGCCGAACTGTCCAGTTTAATTTGTACTTTGATGTTTGTGCAGAATTTCTAACGTAGCAATGTCTTGTACATTTCTAGGTATGCTTTGGAGCATTTATCTAGGATAGCCCGAGTGCTTCGTAGTCCTGGTGGTCATGCAATGTTGGTTGGAGTAGGTGGAAGTGGAAGACAGTCTTTAACCAGGCTTGCAGCATTCATGGCCTCATTTGGCACATTTCAACCAGAAATAACCAAAACGTATGATCGAAGTACATGGCGAGAAGATTTAAAGGTATGTACGTTACATTACTCGTAACAAACCACAAACCTTAGCTGAAAAGGAAAACACATTACAGGAGTTCTTAGAAAGGCGTTAATTAGCCATAGCATTACTCGGTGGCTACTTGCTGAGCGAGCAAAGCGAACAAAGTCAATCACCCTACGGAATGTGGATATTTTGCAACTATTCTTTGGAAAACGGCAACATCCGTATTTTTTTATGTGCTTGAAATTTCATTACAATGGTGCATGAAAGAAACGAGTTTTAAGATGAAATTTCTACCTCCAAATATTTCCGGAAATATTCGGGTTTTAGCCCAATATTTACTCTTTAGCAGTGGTGGTAAGGAAGAGGCAGCAAGGGAGCCTGATCTATAAGGCCAGTAGCCCCGAGTACTACCGGTGCAACAGTCGTTGCCTAATATACCATTCCAAAAGTTATTTTAGTGTAAAGAATGCAGAAAATAATTACAAATTGCATAAAAAAACACATTATTTCTTCCAATTTCACAAAGTTGTAAAACAATGCTTTCACTTCTTTTATCATTTACACACCCAACTCCTCTGTATGGTGACAGCACTTTCCAGATGTACTCGTAAAGATTGGTGTGAATTTGCAGATCTCAGGGGACAAATCATATAGGCGAGATGGCTACACAATATATTTTGAATTAAATTTTGTAACACACTTTATAGCATTCTCTCAGATAGTAATTCTGATCTTCACAACTCAATTACATCCCTATCTCTAGTTAAATTAGGGACGATATTTTCCAATAACCTTGAATGTTAGCAGGAATTCCTAATATTCATGGTTGCTGGAATTGGTACGTTTAGCTCATTAGCTCATTTCTTTCTATTTAAACAGTTACTGATGGGCTGCACGGCACTATATAGTAAAACTTGTTTGCACTTGTTTACTCCAGGTTTCACTAACAGGACCAGGAGGGACCAGTGAATACAACTGTACTTGTTGTGAGAGTGTCACTTTCTAGTTTAAGAGAATGTGTTTTTTTTTTTAATTTACTGGAGCCATAAAACTCCTTTTTGTTCTTGGCCGATCGTTGAAAAATCGCTCAATTCAGTTTTTTTTTCGGTAAAGTTGGATGAATTAGTTTTTCCAACTGAACCCCTCCATCAATCGAAATTTGGAACTCTAAATTCGTCCACATTTAGAATAGTGATACGATAATTGTTGAAGATGGGTGGTGAATTGAAAAACAATGTAAAGAATATTTTGTTGATATAAAGGTCGACCTCCATGTTTATCAGAATAATTTACTGGCAACCTTAGAAAAAAATTACAGCTGCTGTCGTCATGAGAAAAAGGCCTTGGAAGGTTTTGCATAGAGTTATAAAAGCTAATCTACCTTTATACGCTGTGCATTTGAATCTCTCCTTGATTCAGAAAGAAAGATTTTCCTAATGAAGCAAATAGTTCGGATTAAAAACTGGCCTTTTGAGACTACAAAACTTGAACCGAGGAATTCTCACTTACTAACCAACCACTGTACTACCAGAGCATATCCTGTCTACATGATCTAGCCGAGCTTAGTAGCTGTACAACCTTTCCTAGTGTTGAGCTCACGACCACTAACAAACACATTGAGGGAAAGCAACTTGCTTCTTGGCCTCCATACTAGAAATAATGCGAGAAATACATCACAAGGTAAAGGGTTAACAAAGCAAACAGTCTGTATTAAACACTGGCCTTGTGAGAATACAAGACACACTAATATGAGAAAGAAGGAAAAAGACAACTGTCCGGCCTGACTGGAATTCCAACTCAGGACTTCTCGCTTACTAGCTGGGTGTGCTAACCACTGTACTACCGGTGCATACCCTTGCTGCAGTATCCACGAGCTTAGTAGCTGTTCAACCTTTTTCAATAGTGATTTAACGACCACTAACCTACACAAGGAGGGACGCTGCTTGCTTCTTGGTTTCCATACTAGAAATAATGTGAGAAATAAATAAAGCATAAATCACCAGGTAAAGGGTTAAAAGCAATACAGTCTGTATTAAATACTGGCCTTGTGAGACTACAAGATACATTAATCCAAAAACGAAAGAAACGACAACTGCCTCGACTGGGACTCGAACCCAGGACTTCCCGCTTACAGTAGCACATTGCTTAGATCACACGGCTAGTAAGTTGGAAGCCCTTGTTTTGAGTGTAAGTGGAGGAAGTTGTCTTTTCTTTCTTTCTCGAAGTAGTGTAACTTGTAGTCTTACAAAGCTAGTCTTTAATTCAGATTGTTCGCTTTGTTAACCCTTTACCATGTAATTTGTTCTTTATTTAAAGATTTTCTTGCTTCAAGTTATGCTGGGTGTTTGGCTTATTTAAGCAATAAAACAAGCAGTATTAAACGCAAACGAAGAAGTAATATGCTAATACTACACACAAAAAAGGCTTGAAATAAAACAAGCGGCTACAGCGATTACCTAGTCGCACCGGTCTTCTGTACAGTTCACACCTCTATCATGCACTACAACAGCTATCTGTGTTATACTAATCTGACAGCAGTAGCCATCACAATTGCCGGTTAAAAATGTGTTAGCTTGTAGGCCTATTTTACATTTTAGGTGTAATTGTCAGCTTTTAGGCCTAATTTTAACCAGCAGTTTTAATTTCGTAAGTAGCAGCTAACGGAGATATGGATTGTATAGTAAGCCTATTCATTTTTGCAACACGGAGCACCTTCAGGCACACAGTTACAGTGTTACAACGTAACACTCAACGTAGCCTATATAGATCAGTGGTAGTATGGAAGTGAGAAGAGAGATGCTGTTGATGAAGCCAACAGCAACTCATAGCAACTTGACATTGCCATGTTAACATGATTTTTGGCCTAATTTTTATTGTTTAGGCCTTATTTTAAAAATGCTGTTTTAATTTCGTAGGTAGCAGATAGGACTAATGGAGAATTTGGTTTGACGGTAAGCCTATTCATTCATGCAACAATGCGACGAGACTATTTTAAACGAAGCTAAAATTCATTTGTTTTTATTGAGGATTTTAATTTAGGATTTTAATTCGATGATCAAATGTTATTATTTAATTTAGTTACATCGAAGAAGTTTATTAGCTATGAGGAAGTAACGATATTTTATTTTGCCGTGTCATTTAACTACTCACACTGAATCTAACGTTGTAAACAATGGTCGTCAATGTCTGGTACCATTGCGAAGTTGAAAAAAGCGACGACAGACAAAGTTGTTGCAATAGTCTTCTCATCCGGTATGGCTGTACAGAAGACTAAACGACTACCCAAGATACAAGAGATTCAACGACACAAACTGAAAGAAGCCCAACTATAGAAACTTGATCCTACTTTGAAATCAACCTGTTGTCTCGGTGTGTACTGAAAACTGAAAATGGCATGGCATCGAGCTAAAAAAGAAAAAAAATGCATTTACTCCAATATTTTTGAACTTCAACAATACTTTCTGAACAAGCACCTCACAATTATCCATCCTCTCAAAACGTGTGCGGTGATACTGACTGAAGACACTTTTCTAAGCCGAACTATAGATTACGCAGTTGAACAAAAAGAAAATCTATGCAAGAAACGAAGAACCCATCAAACAATTCGACTTTTAAGAAATATGTGTAGTCATGGGTCTGGTACGTTTTCCCGACACTCATTTTCCCGACGGTACGTTTTCCCGACAGGACTGTTTCCCAACAGGTAATTTTTCCCGACAAGACGTTTTCCCGACAGGTACATTTTTCTGACAGTTCATTTTCCCACATGTGCTTTAAAAAAAAAATCCTTATGCATTTGGTTTTTTTTTAATGTAGATATAAAAATTCGTTAATAACTGTAATCTTACGGTATGAGCAACGTCTCTTAAAATTCCCAGTTCCTCAACGTTTCAACTGGCAATCGCAGTGTTTGTGAACCCAGCATTATGAAACAAAAATCTCGTCCAATTTCAGTCCAAATAGCAAATCCCATTTAAACCTATAATTGAACCCTCTTATAAAAGAATTGATTCCTTTGGTCTAAAGGATGAGGGCAGCCCCCTCCCCCCCCGGTCATAACGGATTTTATAGAGCATTGTTGTGATATCCCTTTTGCATGAAAATACTGTAACGTCACTACATTGGCCAATTATTGGTAAATTTCCTTACAAAATAAACACCACAGTTAGCAGTCGCCCTCCGCCCAGTAGTCCATGCCTCTGGGATTCCCTGTAAGTACTTCAATAGAATAAAGAGAATCGAAATTCCCACTGCAGATTTCAATATAATAAGGGTTATCGTGATTCCCACTGTAGACAAACAAACAAACAAAATTACGATTTTAGTTATATAGATTCAACAGGGAGACTATTTTAACGATTCAGTAGAAACACTATATGTTTCGTATTGTTGTTTCAATCCTACGTCAAAAAGATTTTTGACGAAATTCTTCCTAAACACTTCCACTGCCACCCCCTTCCCAACCTTAATTCGATAAAAAATAAATAAAATGGAAGTAGAAATGTGTCGCCTAAAGTTTTTTTCCTACACAAAATTAAGCTATTTTATTTTGTTCATGTGTAAAATTTTGAAAACTAAATTAAGAGCATGTTTTAAAATAATTTTTATCGAATTACGGGTTAGGGAACAGAAGTGTTAAAATAAGAGTCAATACTTTAACAATAATATAACACAACATTTAAGCCCAATTTTTATAGTTTTAAGGGTAGAGGTGGCAGAAGTGTTAATAATGCGTTCATCCTTTTATAATAAGACCAGTAATATAAAACAAGGAAATTAAATTTGTCCCTTTAAACATTTTTTTCAAGGCATGTGTCGAGAAAAAGTACCGGTCGGAAAAAGGTACCTGTCGGGTAAAGGTTCTGTCGGGAAAATGTGCCTGTCGGGAAAAGGTCCTGTCTGGAATATGTACCTGTTGGGAAATTGTCCTGTCGGGAATATGTACCTGTTGGGAAATGATCCTGTCGGGAATATGTACCTGTTGGAACATGATCCTGTCGGGAATATGTACCTGTTGGGACATGACCCTGTCGGGAATATGTACCTGTTGGGAAATGGTCCTGTCGGGAATATGTACAGTCCCGTCCAAAAGTAAATGAACATGGCATTGTTGATGCAAATGCGTGCTGTAACAATGCAGAAGGCAAGCTGCTAGAGATGCATAAAGTTCATTGTTGACGCTTTCTATTGTTAAAGAACGGTGTATGGAGCTCCAATAATGTCAACATATAGCTTCCGTAAAGAATTACAATTACTGACTGAAGAAGTTAAGAAATATACAGCTCATTCTGTATAATTTATGTGTCAGGGTTAGTCAGTTGCAGTATTTAATTTTTCGAATTCATTTCCTATTAATTCACTGGAATTAAAAGAACAGATCACCTTCGTGTATTCCATCATTAATCATTAATAGCTATTGCAGCATTCACGTAGGCAATAATAAATGTAGCATATATCGTCACACAATGATAATGGGGGGGGGGGTAACGGAAAAAATATACTTTACAACATTTGTTTACATATGTTTAAGCAAATGTTACAAAAGTGAGTCACACAGGAAAGCCAACATGGAATCGGCCACCTTTAAATAATAACAGGGGGGCAATTTTCTGGATCCCAAATCTAGTGCTGAATGCGAAAAAACGTTCCCAATTTTCCTTTAGTGTAGTCATGATGCCACATGTAAAACTGCTACTTTCACGAGTGGCAATGCGACTTCATCAAAGGAAAATTAGGAATTTTTTTCATTTTTTTTTAAGTTTGGAGTTAGAACCACTTTTTCGCACTAAGAATTGGTTTTGGGCTCCAGAACATCATGATAGTCCCATTTTTTTTTCTTGCATAAGTAACTTTGGTAAATTTACGTTAACAATAAAACTGAACAATTTGCAGAAATTCTTTAATTCCTGTAAGAAATTTGTTAATGAAACAAAATTAGTGTTTCACAATGTTGGCTCCTTTGTGTTTCTTCGCTTGTTCTCTTCGTTGAGATTTGAATAAATTGTAAAATAGCCAATAAGACTACAGCCAGGCTCACACGGGTTTTGTAGCATAATTAAGAGCGGCTAGATAGAAAGCTCCCAGGCGTCAATTCAGGACCATTGCAATCAGGTTAACCCTGCATATACCGCAAGTTAGGCTGGTAGCTGTTTCTGTCCAAGCAAAAAGTGAAAGGAATTTGGAAAATTAGGTGGTTGTAAAAGTAACCTGTTATATTGTATACGGGTGAAAATTGTTCTGTTAATTGCTTAGTAAGTTGCTCGGTGAATTCGATGGGGGCTAAAAATTGATTGGTCACTTGTTACCTAGCAACTAAGCGTTTACATGTTCGTACTACACACGGTGGGGAATTTGCGTGCTCAGTTCGTCTTGTTCTAAAGATTTGCATGTTTATTTAGCACTAGCCTAGTCAAAGTAGTTAAGTTATTACAATGGAATTTTTTGAATGGCACGGAGTTTATTCTGTAAGTCTACTCAGTTCGCGTTACTCCAATGCTTTTACAACGTTGTCTTTCAGTAAGTGTGGTACGCTTGTCGTCTTGTGTTGGCTACTGCCTGTCTGTCTGTCTGTATATCTGTTTTTCTGAATCCACGATTGAACGAGTTATCAGTTTCGTTCATTATGCTTCGCTGAAACTTTGTAGATTTAAAAAAAACTAGGAACGTTTTCATTTTTCATGATATAAAGAGAGGATTTTTAATTTTTATGTATTTTTTATGTTCTGGTCAGTGTTTCTACTGAGTAAAATTCCTACTTTTAAAAGTTTCAAGTACTGCTACATGTGTGCCTAACAGAACGGAAAAACAAATGGGCTCAATAAATAGATACAGTTGAAAACTATTTTCGTTGTCTTTTGGACTGCCTAAGTGAGAATTCAACTCTCGACCTTTGAGACCACGTGAGGCCCTCAGCCTACAACTAAAAACATGACATACGAGGTTACACATAAAACGACACTTAAAAGCACTAACTTTCAAACTAATAATGGTAGAAAATTCCACCAATACGCAAAACTTATGAGACTTGGTAACTTTTTTATAACTGATACAGAATTTTGTTGCAGTCCTTATGATGCGATTTGTTTTTAAAATATTCGGAGCAGTTTGCTAAAGAGATAAAGCATGTTCCCTGCTGTGAGGTGATTTTACAGTTTGATTATACATTCCCTGAGATTCGGTAAGACTTTATTTGAAGCATTGTTTTTCCAGACGTAGAAGTCAACCTTACAAGACATGATACTCTACCGATCGCTACCAAATAAAAAATCTCGGATACCTGCAAACCTGTTTGTGGTGTGAAGTTCATATTCGAACCCAAAAATTTCACTGATTATTGTTCTGAGAAAATTGTTCTGCATCAATACTGTATTAGTTTCAAACATTCTAATACACAGACAGAGGAAGTTGTATAGTTTATTTACGTTAAGGTCGTTTTATGGGTAAAAAGTATTTTAAATAAAGTGTGTGACACACGGGGAATGGGGGGGGGGGTAAGGTAATATACCATAAGATATGTTAAAGACCAAACAGTGTTCTCATCGGCATTCCCCCATAATGTTAAACGAGATGCGCAAATAGTCTTTCTAACACTCCGGCTTCAGTGCCTAAATTGCCTCAAGAAGCTGATCTGGCCGATGACTAAAAACGGAATCATGGATAATTGAGTGTCAGTGTGTGCCAACCACGGAAGTATGAGAGGCTTTTGGAGGTTTGACGCACTCTTAGCCGAATCCATGGTGCCAAAATATAAGAGAGGAACAATTTTGTTAGGTAATTCCAATCTGAAATTCCCATGATCTTTTACGTGCCACAATCGGCATGAGCACGAGGCATCACTGGGACCCTTCTCTACCCAAATATGCCATGGTTAGCTGAGGTCATGCTCGGACCTGGGACCACCATCATACGAGACGGTCGTGCTAACCATCCGGATACCTTTCCCCAAGTGTCACAGGCTTTCGGACTCTTTCAGCAGCAAGTGGATCTACTCTGGACAATAGCTTGGCTTCCTGTGGTGTTCGAAGGTTTCCCAAATCGAATCAATGGGTGTGCCCCTTCCTTTACTAGACTTCAGTCTTTTTTTTTCTTAAAGTCTTGTAGCCAGTTCATACACTAGCAGCTTGCATCAGATGATGGAAGGCTCCAAAAATAAATAATAAAAAAAAACAAAAAAATTACGTGAATATAACAATATTGTTGCCGGGTGAAGCAAACTTACGCAGCAAATAAATGTAGTAAACATTTCAACCCTGTATCGATCTGTTTTAATTCGATGTAATTTATAAGCTATAATAATCGAGTTGACATTAGGCAAGGCCCTCTTTTAGTTCGTTTGTAAAGCATCTTTAGTTGTAAATAAATAATACAGTTTTCTTGTATCTCAAATCGTTCGAAATAATCTCGTCTTGAATATGTAACAATCGTTTATCCATACTAACTTTATAACGATACAACAATACAATGACGAGCACGCTCATTTCGCACGAAGCAGCATTTCTCTATATCACAGTCATTGTTTAAACAACAATACAGTGTTCATTTACTTATGGACGGGACTGTACCTGTTGGGAAATGGTCCTGTAGGGAATATGTACCTGTTGGGAAATGGTCCTGTCGGGAATATGTACCTGTTGGGAAATGGTCCTGTCGGGAAAAGGTACTGTCAGGAAAACGTTGTCGAGAAAATGTACCGTCGGGAAAATGTACGGATCCCGTAGTCCACACATAATAGTTTCTACTACAAACATCCTGCATTTCGAAGGAGGATAAAAACAGCAGAGCTCTGGAGGCGATAGCGTTTTCATTACACATCCTTGGCCATAGTGTACACATGAGCACATGCTCACTTAGGTCAGAGTTTAGCATCACCTTTAGCATCACCCACTGGCCTGTGGGTTAGGTGCTAAGCAACAGGGTGATGCTTGGAAAGGTAAACCGATTCTGTTTAATCTGCTCCCTTCCCTCTCTACCCCATGCCAGCTAGGTAGTGGCCATAAAATTGATGTCTGTCTTCCTTTCATACTTTAACTCTGCAAGAACTACGTTTCCATTACATTCTAAGGGTAGCCTGTATGGTAAGGCAAGGATTCGGTTTCGTGGAAACAAGGTTTAAGAAAACTGTTGCTACTACCCAACCATATGTATTTCCATGGTAATAAATAATACTTCTATCTACCTGATGTCATTGCAAACTCACATCGTCAAGTAAAAATTCTGTTAAAATGTTAAAATTAATAAAGAGCATATCAGGACACAATCTGGTAAATACTCAGTATTCATAATTTTTGTCAATTATCCAGAATTCCTTGCCTTACTGCCTGCCCTCATCATTAGTTTCTACATGCATTTGTGCAACTTGCATAATAATTTTACATCAATTAAATTCAACACAAAAAAAATCCATGTTGTTTCGTGTAACTTGCTTAGTATTTCTGCATAACGTTAAAATGCATGACAATTTGCCATGAAAATTTGCCATGGATGCTTACCCTAAAATACTGCGTTCTAGACTTGCACCAGATATAAGCATAAAATGTGGATATCTTGGTATCCCAAGCTTTTTATAACGTCCTTACTGAAATTCCCACACCAGTGGCTACTGAGCAGTTCACTTATGGGTGGGGGGGGGGGAGGGAAGGAGGGAGAGCGACTGAGCTCTTCTGATATATTTTAAAGGAAACGTATTGAATTTTCATCATAACTGAAAAACTCAGTACTTCCGATTTACTTTTTTCCTGTTAAGTTCCTTTGTTGTACTGTATCAGACATCTGGGAAATAAACATGATGATGATTGCAGAAATGCTTGAAGATATCTGGCTGTCTTGGACATAGTTTAGCTTTGCTAATTGGGGACACGCAGATTAAAGAAGAAGCCTTTTTGGAGGATGTAGACAGCTTATTGAATTCGGGAGAAGTTCCTAACATTTTTCCAATGGATGAAAAGGCAGAGATATTGGAGGTAATCCCACAATGAGTTTTTAAACATCTGATAAAGACTTGAAAGTAAAGTGAACACATGTAGACATCATTACTGTATAATGCGAGGACAAACGAGTACTCGAGTGCACTCTTGCCCTGCACTGTGAGCTTGTTTACCAGTACAGGAGAACTCGCTAGAGCTCTCGTGTGTATCCTCACTTTTGGTATCCGTACTAATAGTCTATGGAAGGTGGACTAAATAGCTACCATACAAGACGTCTATATGATTCCAGGTATTCACTCACTGATATTACACAGTAGTTTTGTAGGTAAATTGTCTAGTTTATCTTCCATAGATTGTTAGTTCGGGTACCAGTGTGTATCCTCACTGATACGTGTCCTTACAGTAATTATTGTCATTATGACCTCCCCAATGTTTGTTTTATAGTTCATATGCTGTGTAGCAGCTTAGTTTGTACAATGCAACACACAATTACTGGGAGGAGCTCTGGGGTGCCCGGATACCGTCCTACTCCCTCCAAGCCAGAGTATCAGGAAAGCTCACACACATCATTGGTTTTCTGTTCTGCACTGTTGGGTTCCTTGGTAATGTGGAGAACATAAAAAGGTGGTCCAGTTTGTTTCAATTGTAGTTGCAGACGACGTGACTGCAGCATGGCATTGGGATCGTCTTTTCGTTCGACATGTCTGGTGTTCTAGAGGAAATGAGCGGTTTCATTAATTTTGCTCCTGAAGCGATGGTGCAGGTGCTGCAAGTGTGAGAAAGGTGCCATCTCTGTGTTCAGACGAGACTGTTGTGGGTCAGACAAGGTTGGACGACATTGTGGTGGTATTGCTGAAATGCTATTGAGGTTGATGCACATTTTGCTGCTGAGGTTGTTGAGCATGATGCAGTTGAGGATGTGAAACTCGATGCAGTTAAGACTGTGGTGCATTTTAATCCAGGGAATGCAAAGTTTGACTACGCTGTTGCTGCTTGAGTCTGGTTTGTGCTTTAGAAATCAAATATAGTTTGGCAAACACTTTAACTTGTGAACTAGCACAGCAGAAGATATGATGTCCATCATTGCAAATTGCAGTCCTAACTTGTCAAACAGCTGCATACTGATTGACACCTGCTTGTCAGGCATCATTTTATACTCAAGTTTGTTAGTGTGTTGGAAAACTTTTGGAAGTTATTGGCCTCTTAAAAGAGCAGTCTTGAGTTCATCCTAACTAGTTAGTTTCTCTGCTAATACGGACTAACAGTTGTGGTATTTCCCACAGAAACAGCTTGAAATTACATTGTAAAAGTCAGTGGTGCTGAAAGATTTGCCTCTCATTTGCATTGTCATTGTATCAATCCGTTCGGTTAAGACTGTTGCATCATTCAGTGGTTCAAGCTTGAAATTTAAGGAAGCCATGGGATGTGAATTGAGAGGTCAAATTGCATTCTTCCATTCCTTGCTGTTGTGGTTTTTTTTAGGGAAATTCACCTGAAAAATGTTTGTCCCAGTCACCTAACTCCTTTAGATTCGTTTCTCGGCAGCAGTTTGAAGGAGAAATATCATTCCCGTATGTGTGTTTTGCTAAGTAGCATCGTTCTTGGGTTCTGGGTGTGTTAACTAGTTTGTTTTGAAACTCGTGAGTGATCTCATGGGTTGTAGTTGTGACATTAAAAGTCACCTTATCCATCTTTTACATTATGGTCACAGAGTTC
>JAHWFP010056637.1:154173-166242 GCA_023313725.1 Lithobius niger
ATGGAAACGAACGGACCACAAATTTGGGCAAACTTAATATAGATCTCCTTAAATCATCCCTGAGCTCTGTGAATTGGGATAGCACTGTCTTCAACATGCACTGCGGGATAGAACGGGCATGGACATGTTTTTCACATAAACTCTTAAGTCATAAGTCATATCGAGCTGTGTCGAGAGAAGCCAAGACCCCTTAAAAACATTAAAAAAACCACGTTGCATACCATATTTTAAAGCAGCGTAGTAAAAAGCTGAAACTCTGGAAAAATCATAAGGCAAACCCTTGTCCTATACCGTTGCTTGCATACAATAACTCACACAAACTGTATTCTCAGATGGTAGAGTCATGGCATCGTGAGAGGGAGGAGGCAGCAATCACGAGGGCAGCCATTCTGCCCTTTTTAAACTGTACCGTAGCCGAAATTCATGCTCCAGAACCCTCCCGCCTCTCAATATGGGTACACATTTCCTCGAAGATAAAGTAGAGAAGGCAGAAATCTTCTGTGACGTCTTTGCGTCGAACACCATACTCGACGATGGAAATTCTGGTCTGCCAGGTAAACAGCTCGTGGACTCCCAACCATCATGTACCCGGGTGATTTTACGGAACATCTAGTGGCTAATGCATTAAAAACATTGAATCCTAGGAAGTCTTGCGGACCTAATGGGTTTTCGGCACACCTATTAAAACAACTGGGAAATGTAATATCATACCCTCTATCTATTATCTTCTCTTTTTCCTTTGCACAAAAAAAGATCCCCAGCATGTGAACTATCCATGCAACTATCGACCAATTGGCGCTCACATGTGTGGCCTGTAAGATCATGGAATCGATCACACGTGACAAGCTTCTAAACTTTTTTAATAAATATCCTGTAATTAGTGACGGTCAATTTGGGTTCCATATATCCAAAACAGCCGCTGGCGGTTTTGGATATATGGACCTTCGCATTGGATATTGGGGGCCCCCTGGATGTCATTTATTTCGATTTAAAAAAGGCTTTTGAGTCGGTTGTTCATAGAAAACTTCTTCTTAAAATTAATAGCTGTGGTATTGAAGGTAACCTAAAAAACTGGCTTGCAGCTTTCCTTGCGGAGCGCACACAGAGGGTGATGGTTGAGGATGTGTGTTCACAATGGAAACCTGTCCCTTGTGGTGTAAGGCAGGGTTCAGTTCTCGGACCCATCCTTTTTGTGATCTACATAAATGATCTTAGGATAAGAGATGCTTGTACCTTCGGATGGCAGTTCGCAGACGACCTGAAGATCGGAGCCGAAAATTTATCTTCTGTCCGTTCACCCGAATGGGATTCGTAGATTCACGGCGTTGTTGCGTGGTCCCGAAGGTGGCAGCTGCCAATCTCGAACCAAAAATGTTCCTCATTTCATGTGGGAACTGCAAATAAGTGCCCCCAGTACTTCCTTGATCAGGAGACCTTACCACAAACTTGAAGAGGTTAGGGACCTAGGATTTTGGTTCACTAAGAACTTAAAACTGCCAGAAAGTTACCACTGCGGCATTCTGCCGCTCCATGATTGTAAATAGGTGTTTTTTTTATCTAGGTGTGTTGCCACCAGGATTTGGGCGTTCAAGGTGTTTGTGCGTCCTATCTTGGAATATGCTACACCTGTATGATCCCCCTACCAGGCCAAAGATATTGACCTCTTGGAGAAAATCCAGCGCCGTTATACAAAATATCTCACTGGATTCCAGGAAATTGTTTACCGTGAAAGACTTGTAAGACTGGGTCTGGAGTTGCTTGAACTGCGACGTATAAAAGCCGACCTCGTACTTACATACAAAATACTTCATAATTTAATCGGCATTGACCTTCCGTTTTTCGATCCTGCACAATGCCTTATTTGTACACGCGGTCACGAATGGAAGTTGGCCATCCCTGCATCAAACTTTGACTGTCGCTGTCATTTCTTCTCGGTTCGAGTGGTTCCTATTTGGAACGCACTCACTGTAAAGACTGTTTCTGCACTGTCGGTTTCGACCTTTCGTAGGTTGCTTGATGAGGAACGGCTTCACGTTTTTCTGAAACGTCCCTTACTCCCAGACACCTAATGGTTTTTTTTCTCACCAGCAACCCACCCCCTCTTCCCTTTGCGAACTGTGTTGTGGTCCCAAGCAAATCCGTCTTCTTAAAATATACCATTTTTTCAAATTTTTAATGGCATGTAGGCCGCTTGTGGTAGTCCAGCCACCCTGTTTTATCAGGTTGGCCTTTAATTTATATACACATATATATATTTTTTATGTATATTTTTTTTAATTATTTTTTTTTAAGTGTTGATAAATCCCACTATCTGGTTGCTTTAGTTTTTAGTATTCACTGTAGCATACAATTTTTTAGCACTGTTTATACTTTTTAATTATGCAGCACCATTTTGGGCCTTTTAACCTTTTTTCCACACCCTTCCCATGTCCTGCATGTTTGGCGATGCCATCGGGGGCCTTTGAGTCCCTGGCAGGTCTAACCTTGGTGGTAAGGCATTCGTGTTCCCAAACCTCTTACCATCATCCATTCTTTGGCCCTATATTGTACACTGTATTTACATGTAATTACGGCTGGCTGTCAGTGACTCCCCAGTCCTTGCCAGACCCGTTGCTATCGCAACAGACATTATTATTATTTTCTTCTTATTTTGTATCACCAGGCTGACCTAACGTAGACATTTACAGGAGTTGATTGAGTTTGCCCCACCTACTGTCCAGTGCTTTGCTGGAAAGCTGCCCCAAACACTCACATGCTGCATACTGTTAAAAAGGGGCAGCTAACTCGCAGACGTGTGTGGATGGTTCCCGGAAAATGCTAGCTGTACTTTTAAAAGTAAACTTTGGTCAAATACCCCCAAGTACAGTTTCAACAAGGCACTTCAAGGGATGGACCAAAACCCTCGTTTTGAAATCTCCCGAACGATGTATCACTTCACGCATCTTTCACTTGTTAAGGTCTCCTCCTCCCCCCTCCCTAACCGCACTTTTGTTTCTCCAGAAGGCTAAATCTTCTTGGCGGGGGAAGTTTGGGATGGTGAGCCTTCCAGCTTTCCCAAAGTTCCTCATTCTGGATTATTTTGTCGCGGGTTTAGATGGACAATTCTCGGTATTGAGGTACTTCGTAAGTTTCAGTCCTTCACTGCAACATCGTTTCCTCGTTAATTGTCTCATCCCCCCTTGCCACTTCTTAGCACCCTAGCCTCTCCAAAGGGGACAATGAAGCTCCATTCCATTAGTACCATGATGCCGTTCTCAGGACAGGAAAAACCCGCATTCTATTTAAGTTATTCGCACCCACCATTAGATTAACTTCAGCAGACCTTTCAGATGAGGTGCAACCCGACCCCCTCCCATTTGATGTTTCAAAGTAAGGGGGGGAGATGAGGCTTAATGGCGCGGCAACAGCTTGGTCAAAGTAAGGCCCACCAGGGGCGCCCCTATGGGGGCACTACTTTCCTTACCTCATAAATGGGTTGATTCCGTCGAGGACGTACCAACTACATGGTGTCATTAATTTACGACGATTGTGGTAAAAATTATTGGGGTGACCCTGGACTTGTGGGACACCCTTTATATCAGCTGCTAAAAAAACACCACAATCACAAAATCACACCAAATAAACCACAATCACCAAATAGCTTCCACTAGAATTGATCATAATTGTACATTTTATTATGATACTGAAACTTATCATTCTAAAAATTAGGATTATATATGATCAAGGATTATATAAACCAAACTATTAAAATAAGAACTCTTATGAAGCTTGGATCCTATCCAAAGTCAGATACTGGGAGAATTTAATGAACCATTAACAAAGCAGTAAAATTGCTTTTCGGTAAAAGAAACTGAAAAAAATACAAAACAAATTTATCTTGAAAATCAACTATTCAACTTTCAACTGCTTTACAATTTTTATAAATAATTATTTTGACTCTAGCTACAAAACCTTTAATCTAACACCCTCGAGAACCAGCAATGCATGGTTGCAGACTCCACCTTGGAAAAAAAAACGTCTAAAGAGTCATGTCATTATTATTCCATTTTTATTCAACATAATTCCATCATGTTTGAGAAATAATACCAGTGCTAATAAAATGAGAAAACAGGTAAAAGAAAATTGCACATTGGGAATTTAAATGTAATATAATTGTACTTTTTATTCATATAACGATTTATCCTCTGTGCATATTTTTACTGGTAAATGTTACTAATGTGTTATTTTCATTGGTAAAGATCTGTTATATTTTTTGTCATTCATAACTATTTTGTTTTTATTGTCCTTCAGTGCACATACAAGCCATTGAAGCTTCGTGCTTTTTCTTGTTTTCTAAACAAATTATTATTAGTATTATTTGCTAACTGTAGGGTAGACGTTGAAATGAAATCTTGAGGCATATCGACGGTTTTTATTTTGAACATACCTTCAGTATTAACTGCAAATTTAACAATAGCCTGAACTAAAAGATTGTAGTTGTCACGCCCAGGATTCCAGTGCACCTTTTCTGTATCTACTTTCTCTGTTGTTCTGTAGGCTGAGTCTCACCAGCGGAAATTCAGTGGTTCTTTTAGGCCGACCTTGACGCGTCGTGCTTGTTTTTTCTTGCCATCTAAGATTGTGGTCTATGAGAGCTTCAAATGCTTTAGGAGAGTTTTCAACTAGTTGTGTCTTCCACTAGAAGTTAAACATATGTTGTTTTTTAGCTTGTGTGCTGGACTTAGGCCTATTTTTTTGGCAATGACTGATACAATGTCAAAAGATAAATGGCCATGTGGATACCATAACGTGACCGGGATCATGCATATGGTTTTCGGGAATGTTGGCGTTATGATTTTGTGTGAGGTTTGTCGGAAACATGACCCAGTTGCGATTGATATTTTCTTGGAAAATTTGGACAGTCGCATGGTATGGTGGAAGAACAAATAAAGACTGCATCGGAATCGAGTTCATCGTCTTTTGCATCACCATTAGTTTTATGTCGGGTTCACCAAATTTCGATATTTTGTTTACCCTGTCAAGGGATGTATTTTTGTTACCTTTTTGAGGGTACAGACTAGTGCGCAACTATCTCGGCTTGTCAATGGTGCGCCCAGACTGGGGAATGGTAACACTAACCCCAACAGATGAAACGCACACCTCTTTGAGGCACGGTCCATTGACCAGAGCCAAGAAAGTGTGGTACGAAACCAAGTTTTTCTGTCTGGACCTAACATAAAGACTGTGGTCCAGGTACTGGTGGTTTCAAACTCCATTTCATTAGAGCTGGTCAGACTGCCATGAACAACAAATACAACGAACGACGGCAAATGGCATCACTGAAAATACCCCTTTGCTGCTCCACTGCAATGACAGGTAAGGTACTAACCAATGGTGAACCAATGAATGCTGCAGTGTAAGTCCAGCAAGAATGCTTAACATTAAAATCCTAGGCTCAGGCCATGTGACCTACCATATTGTGCTTCTATATTTTATTTAAGAAATTATGACACCAGAGAATGTTTTAGATGATCACTATAGTTATTGTATTAGTGATGGTCGAGTAGGCAAACTGCAATAATCGAAGCTTTGAAGTGTTCACTGCTACCATCTTGCATTTGTCCTATTGTGTTTGTGGCGACTTATTAGCCATTGGTCAGTGGTCAACGTATGCTTACGACAAAAATTCTTGCATTATCTGTGATTGACAGCTGCCTAAGGGATTGGTTTAATAGTAAAGTTTGGTCGCATTTCGTCGGTTTAGATCTCATAGTGATGTGAATGGGTATTATATGCTAACAAAGAGATATGTAAAATGAATGGGCAAACATGTACCATGAATGTACGGAGTCTCCATGTGTACTCTCTATCCTGGTTCATAACTGTGTATGTGGTGGGGGGAGAGGGGTACGGGAGAATAGTGCTAGTTGTATCAGCTTCCTAGTAGACACGTGCAGGAGGAAGTATTTTCTAATTTTATGACGAAATACAAAACGCATTTAGAGGCTTTTTTTCTAAATCTAGTAACCATTCTTCTTCTGCTGAAAAGGATGGCATCGTGGCATATCAGACAAGTGTCGAAGTCCAAGTGTTCTGTGTCCAAGTCTTCGAGTGAGGGTCCCTTGCTCTAGGTTTCTTCCCTTTGTCCTCTTGTGCCTGTCTGGACTGATTATACGCACTCATCCTTGACTTGTGTTAACAACTGCTCCACACGGTCATCATACAGTTATCCAGGCCTTTAACAACTAGGGTGGTTACCACTGATATTGAGGGTCCGGTTATGAGCAATCATGCCTGGGCTCATAGTCAAGCTATTCCATTTGCCCCATGCCTACAATGGGGTGACGTAGAGCTATGGCAAATCATAAACCCGTTCTATTCCACCACAGAAATGTATCATTTGCTGCAGGTTTTGGGTGGAAAAACGGATGTTGTCTATTGTTTACCCTTCCTGGACTTGCATAGCAACCAGCAGGTCACTTAGATGTACCATACTGCGCATGAGTTTAGGTTACCACTACATACCGTAATATTATATCCAGTTTGGGACCCATTCTCAGCTATTGATCAGGAGCCATGTTCTGTGATCGACCGGGTGTCTAAATTTACCTGTTTGTACATTGCGTATGGTGCAGAACATAGTAATTGGGCAGCTAGGCAAACCATTGATTTTTGTTCCTCATGTGCCTCTACACAATGCGCATGAAGCTTCAGTTTGAGATGGGGAGAATGATTTATACCATTTTGATCACGTCTCTGAGATATAATTCCTTTTGTACGTAGCTACGTTACGATGCGTTTTTGTCCAAAGTGCCCCTTCTCCACATTCATGATGAAGAAGATTCGGAGCTGTGGGCACCTTATGCAACTTTGGATTGCATTGTCCCATTGCGACTGGCATTACTTGTTTAGGGGGTATGCTGTGCAAAGATGAACAAGCTTTACCTTTTCAGAGCGAAGTAGCACTATTTCACCCTATTTCGCTAAAAGTCGAAATACTTCCGGATGATTGTAGGTAAGATAGCGAATAAATCCTTAGTATGCCAACAGGTCTGGATTTCCTGGAGCTGGTTTGAGATCAAAGAATGTGCACTTGCTGGGTCTTGTGCCAATTTGCAGGTTGAGTGGATAAATTACAGTTGTGGCAGAAAGATTTTTACATACATCTACTCGTTCGGATTTGATGTTAGAGGACACACGACACACACTTGTTGCATCGGAAGGGTTTGAGTTTCCATGTCCATGGTTTGAATTGGCTTATGTGATGGTCTGTACTGCATCGATGTGATGCTGTGTTGGCCACGGTAGCAGTTATTCGGGGAAAAGATTCTTACCACTGCGTGAGATCTCCAGTGGGGATTCCTGAAAACAATTAGCTGCACCAAGTCTGTACTGGTACCCAGACAGGTGTCTTGTTTCTGTACCCGATCCAACTAGCCCATTCTTGGGTGTAGCCAGCCTTCCCGTTCCGAAGAACCTGAGGATAGGGGACAAGTGCACTACAGATGTTTTGTTTTTCATGATACGTCTGGTCAGGGGTCATGTATCAGCAATGGTCCCATATCCCTGAGAGGTCACAGGCTTTCTACAGTTATCCTCGACCCTGTTCCCCATCACGGTCTTCCCGAGGAGATCTTCGCCATTTACTAACCAGATGGGGTTGCTTAACTTAAGACCTCCCTTAGTAGTGGTAAAAGAGGATGCAGGGCCACAACGAGCTACTTCCGGCGCAGGTCAATGACTAAAAACTTCCTTTCTGGGCCGGAAATGAAGTCAACAATCATGTGACTAATGACGTCATTTCCTGCTGGAAATTGACGTCATTTCCAGTAGAAGACGAATCATAAAGAAAGACATTACTATTTCGGTTTCGATTGGCCTTGTGTCCAAAGAGAGCTGTGAGCTATAACGGGGGCCTTGGAAACGCCAGATGATCGTGTTGCGGATCTTTTTTAACTATCTGCGGTAGCCCTCGTTATATAAAGACGTATTTAAAAACCACTGGTATTTCCTGTTTGGATGGTCTTGCACTGTAGGGAGCTGCGGACCTTGCTTCAATTGTATAGTGGGTGCAGAGCAAAAGCTCAGAGCTACCTACGATGCACCTTGGTCTGGCTTTAAAACTGGAGCTCTAGACCTCGAGCACAGAGGTAAACTATAGTAAGCATTATAAGAATTTTTTTTAAATGTCACTTTCGGTTTTAATAACATTAAACAAGTTCAGAACTCGGATATAAGCAAAATTATAAAGTCAAAGTTTAAATGTTTCGTACGTGTGTTTGTTTACAGCCCATGATGTTACACCTTAAATATGCTCGTAATATAAATATAGGTATTTGCCAATTCATCGTAACTAAAGTCAATAAGTGTTGCATTTTTCACCAAACTAGCAAAGACAATGTCAACAATGTAAATTAAGGCCCCATTGTCTTCGTCCAAGGAATAATTGCTGGAACCAGTGTATGCAGTTCAGTGGTGCCGTAAATCAGCAGTGGTTTTGTCCTAAAAATCAATGTTTCTTTTTTTCATAGTATCGTAGGCTTTCATCTATTCTTTTTTTTTTTGTTTTCTTATTTTTTAGATTAGGTACCAGTTTGTCGAAATGTTCAGCGAAGTCATGACATGTTTTTTCCATGTTTCCTGTGAAATAGGTTTGCATGTGTGTTTCTATATCCATTTTGTTTTATTTTTTCCTATCATTTTATTAATTTTTTTCCACGTCTTTTGGCTATCTTTTCCAAATTAAAAAAAAAGTACTGTCGTAATTTTGCTTTTCAAGTTTAATACTTTTTTCAACATCATATTTAAGTTTCCTATATTCTAATATTCTACGAATTTATTGTTTATATTTTTATTTTTCATATCCTCTTGCTTAATTTGGTTCCATAGATTATTTTTGGCATTTATTTTTGTTATTAGTTCTTTAGTTATCTATTCATTTCTCCGTACATTTTTGTTGTTGTTTGGTTTATATGTTGACATATTGTTGTAATAAAGATTTGAAATTGTTTTCTGTGTCGTTGCATAAATTTCGTTAGGATTATCTAAAGTTTTCAGTTTATCCCATTTTATGTTTTTTAGTTGAGCTATTATTTTTTATGTAGAAGCTTATATTTTACATTGTTTTGTTTATAAGCATGTTCGCTCGTGCTACTATTGTTCCACATTTCCAGTACCGTATATTAATGATTAGCTGGTTTTATTGTTATCGCAGATCCTTTACAAGTCAATTTATGCAATTTGATGAAATACAGATCCAAGCACGATTTTGAGATTTTATCCTTTCTTACTTCTTCGTTTGTAGCAGTTAAAATTTGATGACAATAACCCAAAGAGGCTACTAAATTTTCAAATTTTTGTATATCTTTTTTTCCATTTCATCCTGCGTATCAGTTAGCATAATAAAATTAAAGTCTCCTAGGAAAATGTTATTGGTGCATTTTTATTCATTCTTTTTTTAATAATTTGTTTCAGTTCCCTTATATACTCAAATCTTTTGGTTGATGGAGTTATCGATTGCATCATTTTCACCAATTTTAATGTATGTACAGTTTATATTGTTGAATTTTTCATTTTTTATGAAAAGCATAAGGCCACCGCCATTTTGAGTTTGTCTAGATATTTCGTATCTGCAGTATCCCATTATGTTATAGTTTTCAGCTTCACGCATTTTCATGTTAATTTCACTTAATGCTATTACATCCCTTTCAAAAGTGCTAATACCAATATCACTTATAAAGTTATCCCAGTACTTTCTACAACTCCTTATAGTGTATTCAGTACACACTTTAGTTTTTTTTTCACCATTATACTTATGTTTCGTTTTTGAAACAGATTAAATTTTCAAAAACTTCATTTACACAATCGCTATCTTGCTCCATTATTATTTGTATTACTTTCTTTGTGTTTCATTTTCGTCACTAGGTTTCCAAGGTCTTCTTCACTTTTTATTGTTAGCACTTGTTTCTCTTTTTCTGTTTTCCTTATCTTCCCTTCTCTGAACCATGTATACTTGAAATGTTGTGTCAGTTCTTGCTTTGTTTTTCATATTAAGGTTTTGTAGAAAGCTGTTATGTGGTCATTTACCTATATGATGTTGTTACTGCCGGCGTTGTGACGGTAGTCTATGCACTTTGTGAATGTGCCAGTCTTCAAAGTTTTCAATCTGCAGTGCGTCTACTAGGGAGTACACCGTGCTTCGAATATTTCATTTTTAATTTTGTCCACACCGAAAATCTCGATGTTTTTATTTCTCGAGTATTGTTCAGCTTTGTTTTGGGTTTGTTTGATTGTTTTTATTTCAGCGTTCCTAGCATTTTCTTCTTTGTTAAATTTGCTAACGATTTCTTCCATTTTGTCTAGTCTTTTCACTAATTCTTGGTTTTCTTTTTTAATCTTTGTTCATTTCTTCATATTTTTCTTCCATGAATTTCATGCCCAGAAATATTTCTCGTTTTCTTTCTTCAGTGCTAGTAAGGTTTTTTTTCTATTCTTTCAATAATCTCCTCCATCCTTGCAGTCGTTTTCCGTTTTTTTCTTTGTTCTTCCGTTTCGTTTTTCTGTTTACTTGCAGAGATATTTTCGTGCCTATTCTCTTAGTGATTTTCTTCTTCATCGTCGTCATCTTCGTCATTTTCTCCCGTCGAATTTGTGCTTGCTCCACCTTTTCTGCATCGTTTGCACTTCCATATTTTAAGTTTTTTCCCCATTGCTTTAATTGTAGTTGCTACGAGAACAGTGCACTCATGATTACATTTGGGACATTTATATTATCTCCTTCATTGTTTTTATTGGATTTTCACACTCCAGACAACTTGACATTTTTATCGTAATTTGCCAAATGCTACTGCCATCGATTTGTGACGTCATTTGCTAATTGCCTCTTTTCTGTTTGAAAAACGCTTCCCGGATCCAAAACTTAATAACAATTAAAAAAAAAATAATGATTGTCATGTACAACAAAAGGTATGGGAAGGGCAAAAGTAGATGTCACTTGTAATGAGCCTATTTGGCCCAACAAAGACTGATGTCACACACACAAGCATTTAAAAACATTAACAACAAGGAAATCCAGCACATATAAGACTGAGACACATGTTACACATCCTTCAAATACTTATTCAAGTCAACACTCCTCAGCTTCATTTTAAAATTATGCGATGAGGTTGCTATGACAACATCAGGGGGTAGTTCATGCCATACTGTAACCATCCGGTTTGAAACGAAATGGTTAATTTAAAACAATGCCCTCTCGTTCTGTTGTCCCCACTAAATGTGAAATAACGAGAATATCAACACCACAAAGGCCATGAAGTAAGGAAAACGTTAATGTTAGGTCAGTTTTAAGCCTATGCTTTTCAAGTAAATCCGCATTCAGGATACTTAAGCTTTCAGCGTTGCTCTTAGTTTTAAAACCTGGTAGCGATTGTGTAAATCCAATCCAATTTTAATTTTAAAATTTTAAAATTTAATATTTAAAATTTTAAATTAAACTTCAATTTTTTTTAAACCATACACCCCAGTCCCTAACCTCAGTAAAATGATCCAGTTAGATCTCTAATATATTTCAGGGATACTTTAGGGATCCCTAACTAGCCTTTCACCCATCATCAGCACGGCAGCGTTTTACGACAATCCTGGTAGGGTGAAGAGGTAAGCGGAATCTAGCTTATCAAGGGTAAGCGGAATCTAAATTATCAAGGGTAAGCGGAATCTAGCTTATGTAAGCCTCCATGTTAAACGTCAAACTTTGAACTCCAATAGTTTCGCCCAAAATTGACATAGACCAACGAAATTCGGTATTTGGGGTCGTGTCATAACTATTTCACCCCATTACAAATTTTAATGACAACAATTGAACCGTTCGGCGTCCACGGCATGGCCATTTGTTGTTGTTGTTGTTGTTGTTGTTGGGACTCTTTGCTCTGACCTGGAGATCGAACCACTGAACCGATTTTCAAGTTCTATAGCTTAAAACGTAGGTATGGACATCGCCTAGGGCCTTTCGCAGGCTATTTTAATGCAACTACAATATTCTTGACATGGAAAGCCAAATGGGCTAGAACTTTTGCTCTCACCTAGAGATCGAAC
>JAHWFP010056638.1:0-30338 GCA_023313725.1 Lithobius niger
TTTTCACCATTAGATTCATCGACCAAAAATTAGCTTAAAAACACTAAAAATTAAAAGATTGTTGTTTCCTGACAGCTAATAATCTTCTCGATGTAACTAAATGAAATAATAACATTTGATCGTCGCATGTAAGCCCTAAGGATAACGTTCAACCGTAAATACAAAAGGATTTCGTTAACGACACACATTAGCGTCATTTTAAATAGTCTCGACGCCATGTTGCATGGACTAACAGGTTTACTCTCGAACCAGTCCTCCGTTATCTGCTACTTAGGAAATTAAATCGGTAGGTAAAAAAAAATATGCATAAAAGGTGAAAATTAGGCCTTAACTCACGTTGCCACGGCAACGTCAAGCGTCCGCATCGCATAACTGAATAAGAGCCTAGCCTACTCTCCAACCCACTTCTCCACTGGCTGCTACTTACAAAATTAAAACCACAGAGAAAAATTAGGCCTAAAAGCCGACAATTACGCCTAAAATCTAAAACTTGGGCTATGTAACCGGCAATTGTGATGGTTACTACTTTTAGATTATGTAATAGAGAACACTACTGCGTGATAGAGGTGTGCGCCTCAATTTTTTTCGAAAGTGGCGGAAGTGTGCAGAAGATCGGTTGCGACGAGGTAGTCGCTGCAGCCGCTTGTTTTATACTGTGTAGATTTTTACCGATTCTCCGTTTTTGTTCATGTAAATTTTGGTTTTATTTCGACGTAGACAAAGGAGCTTACACGCTTATTAAAAGATTTGCATAAACACGAGCCTGTTTTGCGAGTTGTCATGAAAATTGTCGAATGCCACGCGAATTTGCTGTCTCCTGCGAGAAACAACGGGGAAAATGGAAGAAGAGACACTAATCCTGTTAGGCCTACGCATTTTTGGTTATAATCATGTCAGAATATGACAGGCCTCCCTCTCCCCCCTCCCCCTCCCTCTCATTGGGGCGCATTTCGGTTTTGTTGTCACGCGACACATTTCGAGAATATTTCTGTGAACCTCTACGGGAAGTTCAAAGACTGAACGTTGTAAATTGGTGAAAAATTCACATAGGGTATCATTTGCACCCCTTTGCCGATGAATTTTTCCCGGGGGGGGGGGGGGGGGGGGGGGGAATGGGACTTTTCGCGTAACATTAGAGTTGGTTCTTGTTGAATAACTACGTCGTATTACCGCACGTTAAAGTTGGTGCACGTACGTTTCCGTGAGGATTTAAAGTTTTATTGGTCATTTTTTCCGTCTGTAGTTTTTTTTTTAATAATAATAATAATAATGCTTTATTTTACAATAGTAAGAGTCACATCAAGTCAAAAGATGTTAAAAATCAATTAAAGGAACATACATCCTTCCGGTATGTCGTGCGACCCATTAAGAATAGTTTGCAACATTTGCACTGGTTAGAGTTAATGTCGCAAAATCATCTCGCAAGAAAGAATAAAATAAGAAATTGAATGTGTTGGCAACATTTACATACACTTGAAGTAATGTCGCAAAACTGAGTCATGCAGGAAAGTCTACATGGATGCATGTAGCTTTAAAAACGAATTTACGTGTTCATGAAATGTTGTTCATATTTCTTGTTGAGAATTTTTAGTGATTTTATTTTCAATATGTGTAAAACACTTTCACCAAAGAGTGGGTTGGTTTATGGTGGTTTTTTTTTTTTTTTATATAAATAAAAATTAGTTATGCCGACGTGAAACTGAAACAAATTTGGAAGGGTGTATATACCATAACAATTAGTTAAGAAGAGTGTGAAAGTATGTACACGTGTAAAAAACATACTCCCGGAAAAAAAACACGGAGAATAATAGTTGATGCTGTGTACCAACCCTGCTGATGGAAACTGGGGGATTTAGTGAGTTGTTGGTTAATAGGTGGAGCTGCAGTAGAAATAAGATTCTGTACTTATAAATAGACTCATTATCCTTAAGCATACGATTTAATGGCATAATTGGCATATAAAAATATTAAGCTGAATCAAGAAACCCATAAGATCATTAAACAAAATCCTTTAATTTTCGACATCCCATTTTTCGGCGTTATCAATGTTAAAAAAAAAAAAACAATGATGTATGTCGGAAACACAAGAAAGACAAAAGAAAAATAATCGGCCAAGATTATCGATAATTTATAATCTCGCTCGCCCTTCAAGAAGAAAAATTTATTTGTTTTTTCTTTTCGCAAGAACGCCACCAGTAGGATTTCAGTTCTGTGTTCCTGATTTCTGCCCAATACTCTACCTCGAATTTCGCCCTCCCCTAAAATGTTTCCATTAAAAAATCACGTAGTAATTATAGACTTTGTTATAGACTTGTAAATTTCGTTCTGATAGGTTCATGCGTTTGGCCCTAAGTGCGGAACAGTCTGTTCATGAACAAACATAGACAGCCAGAACAAAATGTCAAATCGACGATTTAATGCAAGATCTCGTTCGCCTCGCCGACTCGTTTAATAATATTAGGCTGTGTCTGGCATTTATTGATCTTTCCAATTCGGTTAGTTGAATTACTTTCCGAGTGAAATCGGAAAGTAGTTTGACTAACCATTTTTTCCTCACCAACAGTTTGTACTTTATAGTCCATATCTTTTTTTAAGTTTTGAAAGCCCTTTCAGTACACGATGCTAAATTAGCTTGTTCTTATATTTTGTAGGTTCCTTCGTTTAAACGAAAAACTGGATGCAAACCTATTTCTGTTGGCTTGTGGACTTAAAGGGCAGAATGGCTGAGCAGGAATCGAACCCTTGACCATTGAGACCAAAGGCAGTGTTTTACCGCTAAGCGTCAGTTTGGCTTAGAGGTTGAGCTTCTGTCGTTGGTCACAAAGGTCAAGGATTCAATTCCTGCTCAGGCATTCTGATATTTCAGTCCAAAAGGCGACGGAAATAAATTTGCATCTATATTTTTGACATTATTTACTTCCTTCTGTTTTCATAGTTAGGTTAGTCGAATCCGATCGAATGGATAGGTCAGGGTGGTGTTTTTTGATGCGACAAGGTTGGTCGAGTGGGGAGCTAAATAGAGAAGACTGGCTTTGAGTGGCGCTATCGAAGGAAAACCTAAATTCGCGGCCAAATGGTGAATTTTCTGCTTTTGCGCTGGCAAAGCCATAAATCACTTGAACTACTAACTCGTACAGTTTCGAGTTAATCATATGTAATGGTGCTTGACCGGGTTGGAAGCGGCCTGATTCTTTTCGCATAATGCGTCATTCGGGTGCAAGTCGTGTCCAGTAGTGGACTTGTGGTCAGTGGACCAAAAGAAGACACTAGAAGGATTGGCCGTTCAGTCGTTGCAGTATCGTGCCTTGGCCGCGTTATGGTTAGCTCGAACACCGTTGGAATGGAGTGAAAGGCACCGCTCAGCACTGCCTTCACACCAACGCTCTCGTCCACACGTTGTATGGGTCAGATTTATGACCATTTGACGGTGTGCTGGTTGCCGTTTGTCGCTGCCTGCGCGTTCCTGGATTGTCCACAATTGCTGGCTACACGGGGATTCAAAATGGTGTAGAGCTGCTATTGTTGTGCTAGCGGTATTTTGAGAAGAGAAATGATGACGTCACAGGCGAAGCGTTCTTACGTGAAGAATTAAAGAAAAGCACGCGCGGGACTTAATAATGAGTGTTGTTTAAACTGAGATGAGATAAAAAAGCTGGAAAACATAGATAACCTGGAGTCTTAGGAAAGTTGGATATACGGAGACAATTTCTGAAATGTTTTGGGTAGATAAGAATCTTTTCGAAATTCAGGAAAAAGACTGGAAGTAAAAAATATTCCAAATTGCCTTTGTGTTCCATGTGAAAAATTCCGTTAGATTAGGTTAGCGTTTGGTTAAGCTTTTGTTTAATATTTGGTTAAGATTCAGCAATGGTTAATCTGTGATTTTAATCAAACACTTCATCATCCAGTGGCTATTTTAGAATAAACTTGCTAGGAGGCAAAGCCAGGCACTATTTTGACTTTGGTGGGCAGCCGCGTTGGTAGTCAAGTCCAGTAAAAAATAAAATACGTCTATCACTAATCTCTCCCCTTCCCACTCCTCTGTCATTCCTCATTTTACCACTGTTCTCAAGCTTATTGACCCGATTCAGACCTATTTTTAGTTTGAACTGCTTTATGAATGTAAAATCACCTTGGATTTTTGTTTTCCCCTTACGATTTTTTTTTATTTATGAGCAAATTTTGCTTTACTTTTCCCAGCTTTAGTGAAAAATCTTTTTGAGTTAAGCCTCATGCTTGGGTCATGGGAAAACTAATATGAAACTAAAATTTGTTGACTTTGAAATCTCCTGAAATCTCCTTGAGCATTCAAGCTCGTTTCCGCGTAGTCAGAAATAATTGCTTTAAAATTTACAGGAGGCCGATTGGGGCGGGGCACAAAAAATGTTAGGGGGCATTGCTCAACCTTATCCCCTTTAGCATCCGGGAACTTGCAGTGTTTGTTCAATTTGTTTCCGAAATTTCATTTATGCTCCACTTTTTCCCGTAAGGTTTTGAGCGTAGGCGTTGGTCGTGGATTGCCCCTCCTCCCTCCCCCGCCCCCCCCCCTCTTCGTTCAAAACAACAAAAATGCATTCGTCAACCCCAAAATGGATGAAATGACAATTAAAAACGCCATAACAATTTATTTTCCCTTCTTCAGCGATTCTGGTGTGTCATTCATCCACCAAGTCATGCTTGTCAATAACTCATTGCTGTTGTGTCTCGTGCTAGTGTTGATTGTGGCGTGTCAAACATCCTGGATTTTTACCCTTCGGTTTCTCCAGCTGAATTAGTCCCTCTCATCGCCGTATGAAACAAAAACAAACAAAAATGAGAACTAACCCCAAAACCCAGAAAAATGCTGACAAACAAACTTAAAGATTTTGGTGAAGCAGAATACTGCCTTGAAAAATATTACCCTCCAAGAAATAGTTCTTGAAATTTCATACATTCTTCATTGTAATACGCGTATTGTCTAGGTCGGGTAGGAAGGCGCAAACGTTTTAGTTGACAGTTATAACTTTGTCTCCATGAACACCCGGGTATTAAAAAATATATACGGTCTTGGTTAGATGACTTCCATACAAATCTTTCAACACTATCAGGCGCAGTATTTACTTCCTCGACTAATTTACTTGTAAAACGTTTGAAAATTTATGTGTGATACCCCCGGGAAATCTCAGGAAAATTAAGAAGTGTGTAAACGGATTTTGAATCCTGTTAACAGGGCCGGGATTAAGCATCGTAGAGGCCTGGTGTTTAAGATTTAATATGGCCCCTTTCCCCCACCCTCCCCACTCCAGTCCCGCAATAAATAGGTTCCATTTGATTGAACAATAATTTTTTTGTGTGAGAACAGTAAAAGTAAAATTTTTTTATATTTAAAATAGTACCTTGTTTTATTTTTCCTGTGACCGTGAGGCACCCTTGCGTCCCTTTTTTGATCTGTTGCCCGGTGCTTCAGCACCCAAAAGCACCCCCTTTAATCCGGCCCTGTGACTGTAAAATCATTTTAATCTTCCCTATTCTACAGCTATGGGCGGACATTTGGCTAAAAGTAGCCATTTTCATCCAGTGTACTGACGTCACACTAGCTACCGTTAGTGTGGGTGATGTACGTAACGTATTGTTGAATAAAGCTAGTGTGGTTTAATCATTGAACCTGCAATGTGTTTGACGCAGTCCACAAAGCATCTTTAACCGAAATCATAAATTTTTCAATTTGTACTTTATTCTGCGTTAAAAATTCACACATGCTGTAATCCAATTTCTGACTTAATTGGAATTAGTAATTTGACGTATTTATTTATTTATTTGCAATTAAAAGAGGATACGAACCGCGGTAACGAGGTAACGCATCGCGAGGTAACGACGTAACGCATCGTGAGGTAATGAGGCAGCGCATCGCATCACCGGTCCTCTGGTTCTGATGACGCAACCAAACAATCAGGGACTCGTTAAAGTCAATGAATTTCTAAACATCAACGTGGCGTGTTTTATTTTTCACAGCAACAGTTCGAGCTTTGATCATGACTGCATGGTGTTGGTTCATGACAACGAATCAGGACCCCGAGCCAACGCCATCATTTCATGTTAAAGGTCAAACTGTTGTAACCCATTTTGGGTTCTCCCTGCCTAATAGTAAAAACAAAACTAAAAATGATACGCTGTATGCTCAGAGGAACGCTAAATTTAACGGGTAAAAAAATCATCTCTAAACGATGCTGAAGTTAAGGTATGTCTGTGCCGCTTATCTACTGTTTGATTTGTAATGTTTTTTGACTGTAGTAACATGAATGTTACCGCATGGCATGTACTTGTTCAAAAACTCGTTGACTTTAACGGTTTAAAATACTCATCACTAAAAGATGCTTAAGTTAAAAGGACGTACCTTAACTTTATTCTCACGCATCCTGCTCATATATATATTTTGCAACATTTACATACGTTTGCGTGCATGTATGTAATCAAACTGTTTACCCACTGTTTTTGTAGAAGCATTTGCAACATTTATACACGTCGGAACTAATGTTGCAAAACTTGAGTCGTACAAGAGGGCCAACATGGCGGCATGTACCTGTAACAAATGCAGGTGGCGTTGTTATTGTTGGAAAGTCCAGGCAGCTGTTAGATACAGAACGACACGTTTAATACAAAAGTAACGTGGAAAAAAGTAAATTTTTCGCAGTGTGATGCGCGCACTATTTTTCATTGTGTTTATTATTAAACTGTGTCGTTTTCTGACTACATGCCATTCTCTAATTAAAAATTGACGAACTTCTCTGAGGTACGAATTATAACGTTATTCTTTTTTAGTGTTTACATACCAGCAATTGTGAATATTACAAACATACTCCAGTAAAAAAAGAAAGCAGGGTAATTTTTTTTTAAATAGTGAAAACTTATAAGCTAGCGATTTGGTTGCAGGGTAGGGCTAGAAGAGGTCGGGCCTCCCCGGGAACACATTGCAGGGGCCTCGGCAACACTTTCACTGGGAGGAGTAGTTGGGGGGGGGGGGGGGGGACGACCTTCGCAACGGTATCTTTGGAATTGCCGTTGGATTCCCCAGCAGAGTCCGAGCCCCAGAAGCTTGTGTATTTTTTAAGAAATCGGCGTGAATTTTAAACGTTTTCCTGCAACTTACGAGATAAAATTTTCACACGACTCCATTTCAAATTCTAAAAAAACTTGTTTGAAACAAATGCCGCCTGTAAGAAGGGGAGGGGGGGGGGGGGGGGGAGAGACCCCCCGGAAAATAGCGTGTTTTTAAGAACAATCTCCGTGAATTTGAAAAGTTTTCCTGAACTTAGAGATACAATTTTGACACGAATTCGTTTCAAATAAAACAAAAAAACAAGGGCCGCCTTTAGTGGGAGATGAGCGTCCAGGGGCCTAAGAAGCGATTTTTGAAGAAATCAGGATGAATTTAAAACGTTTTCCTGCAACGTAGCGATGTAGTTTTCATACGAATTCATTTCACGTTTTTCCAGTTTTATTTTTATTTGAACAAGAGCCTTCTGTAGTGGGAGCATCCCTGGGGACCCCAGAGTTCCCGGTCGGCCCAACCCTGCACTGATCGCTTGAAATATGTGCGGTAATCGTCTTCAACCATCAAGTCTTTCAAAACTTTTATTGTGCGTTAACATAGGAATAGTTTCCCTGAATACGAAGTCTACACCGGTATTAACTTAGGGAAATTCAAAAGAAAAATTTTGTTTAAATCTTGATGGTTGTTTATGTAAACCAGAAGACGAACGGCTTGGCCACTGTTGCTGCATGGCGTGGCTTCTAGGAAACTCCCTGCGCGTCTCTGCCTGCATTTCTTTCCCGCCTTCCACGCCCGACACGTCGTCTATTTGTTGAAATTTATGGATGTTTGACGTCGGGCTTCCATTTGTTGTCGCCTGTCTTGTGTGTCGAAGAAACTGTACAACGGTCCACTTGAAGCACCGTCCTGGGGCCCCTCCCTCTCTCTTTTCCTCCTGTCCCTCACTGACTTTATTATGTATGGGGTGCGAAGGAGGCTCTTGAAGATGGGGGTTTCCGCCGCAGGACCCAACTCCAACAAAAGCCTCTTGTACTAAAGCGGATGCACCCTTCCGACCGCACTGCTATCACCTGAGCTGTGTTGTCATGGCAACAGTGACCTGCAATGCTGGTACTTGTTGCTCTCAGAAGATGAAGACGCCCACGCATGACACGCACGCGCCTGTCTTGCCTCGTGACTCGACGGAAAAACAAAGAAATGGAGGATTGTTTGTTGGGGGGGGGGGGGAATGGGGGAAACATCGGAAACTGAATGGTTGATTAAAATTCCGTTTGACTTTGTCCTCCGTTGAAGTGTTGTTTAGCTGATGTGGTGGAAGAATTGGGGTCGGACTACGGAGAGTTCCAAATGCATTGCTTTTATTATTGACTTATCTGTCGTTTGGTAAGACTTAATCCACCCAAAACCAAAACTAGTATGAGAGAAGTCGCCAAGTTTGCAAATAGGGTCGGCCTTTGAAAGTAGTGATATCATTCAAACAGGGAAAGGTCGCCAAGGTTAATTCTATTAGCCAGGTTAATCGCATCTACTAATAGTTTGAAAGTTACATGAAAACTAGAATATTGCTACTAGCGGTAGCAATCTTCAAGCTTTTATTTCACATTCAAAGTATTATTCGGTGCGATTAACCTTGGCGGCCTTTCCCTAGTTGAATAATATCACTACTTTCAAAGGCCGACCCTATTTGCAAACTTGGCGGCTTCTCTTATACCAGTTTTGGTTTTGGGTGGATATCACAACTTTCATAGAACTGTGAATGGACAAACAGGGCCGTAGCTAGGAATTTTTTTATACCCCCGCACAAGAATTAAAATGAGGCGCCTACCCGTTTCCCACACACACAAAAATCTCATTTCAATGAATTTTATTTTCCTGTTTGCGAATATGAGTTTTTTGAAAACTTTTTTTGTCTTGCTTAATGGAACCATACGTGGACTTAGGAATTAGTTTAGGGAGCTGTGCTTCCAGGATGGCGTTTTGTGGCAATTCGAAAATTTTTTTTTAATACCATTTAGAAAAGTAATGTGTTTTTTTTTTTTGTTCTGATCACTGAGTTTAAAACTAGTTAATAAACAAGTCGTTTTAACTCAGTAATCCCCCTTTTTTTTTTAACAACAATCAGCATTTTTTGTTTGTGGGTTACCGTTTCAGTGTTTCAACAATATAGCTCGGGTTTTAAAACAGACTTTAAAAACAAATTAGTCATTTTCATGTCTGGCTTGAAATTATGTTGAAATTATAAACAAGTATGATTAACTCATTCCAAACTGTAAGCTTTATTCAGAAACAGGCTATTTGTATTTCGCTTACCAACATATTGACTATCTTCTCAGACCGCGTAACCATGCCTCGCTTTCATGGCAGCTTTCAATTTTTAACTATATTTTTCATCAAATTCTGAACTTTAGATTTTTCTTTGTTTGGAATTTTACGATTTTTTCAATGATCTTTTTTGAAACTTGTACCACCAAACTAAACTCGAGTTTGTAAACAAAACTCAATTTCGTAGTCCACTACAAAGGCCTCATCGCGATTCGCATTCCTCGCCTGAAGAAAACCCCGCACGTGCGGGGGTGCTGGCTACGGCCCTGTGGACGAAGGATCACACGGTCTAACCGTCACTTCACCTTTTTTGTCTGTAGGAATTTTTTGTCTATAAATTTTCTCATTTATAATTTTCACATTTACCATATCCCCGTTACATCAACCATGGAGCTAAAGTTGTGAACTGCTAAGAAGGACAAGTGAGCAGCAATAATGTTAAGAGACGTTCACGTGTTATCATGTGTCCGGGTTGGCAGCAGTTTACAATGTTAGTAATTCTTTTGTTACTAATGTTACGTCTGTTCCTAAACACTTGTAAATCGATTCGGGAGAGCCTGCGATAGCACTCAGCCTTGCTGACTGAAGGGCATGAAATGAAGACCATAGTGAAATCGCTCCAAGATCTTCGGATCAAGAGATATTACCAACTGCGGGTTAAACCTCCTTTCAGCAACTATGGGTTAAAAGTGGCATTCGTTATTGTCATGGTTGCGTACTGGGAGGCAATAATAACAAGCGGCTGCAGCAACTACCTAGTCGTAACCAGTCTTCTCTACACTTCCGCCACTTTCGAATATGTTGAACCGCACACCTCTATCACGCACTGCAACAGCGATCTCTGTCATATAGTCTGAAAGCAGTAACCATCACAATTTACGGTTTAAAATATATTAGCTTTTAGGCCTATTTCAGATTTTTAGGCATAATTGTCAGCTTTTAGGCCTATTTTCTATTTGCCGATTTAATTTCGCAAGTAGCAGTAACACGGTGCAAATCGGTGCGCCTCCCGGCTCATAGATAGGCTACAGTGTTCACTAAACGCCACGTATATAGATCGGTGGTAGCGAGTAATATGACGGGAGAGACGCATGGGAGAGACGTCATAATACAGTGTTGTTGGTGAAGCCAGCAGCGACTCATAGTGACTTGACGTTGCCGTGGTATCGTTGTTTTAGGCTTAGTTTTTTTTTTACTTGACGTTTTAATTTCGTAAGTAGGAGCCAATTTATCCATGCACCATGGCGACGAGACTATTTTCGATATGTGTCGGTAACGAAATCCTTTTGTTTTTACGGTTTAATGTTATCTTAGGGTTTACATGCGATACCAAACGTTATTTTATTTATTTACGTCGAGAAAGCTTAAGGAAGTAATGACGTTTTAATTTGCCGTGTTTTTAAAGTAAATTTTGATCAGTAAAACTAATGGTGAATACCGTATCATCTTTAACCGGTACCGTTCCGAAGTTGAAAAAAAGCGACGGACGGACAAAGTCGTTGCAATAGTCTTCTCAGCCGGTACGGCTGTACAGAAGACTAAAAACTCGTCTCTCTTCGCATCATCCTTCGATTTTTAGACTTTTTTTTGTTTACTTTGGTCATCGTCGGATACGATCCGGTGTCCACTTGGCTGGAAGCCGGCCACGCCATCCACTAGGCTGCACTTAGGTTGTTCGGGTGCCCGTCACAGAGTTCGCGTTGTGCGTTGGGACTTAATTAAAAGTCGTCTGATGATAGAAAAAGAGTTATTAAAAAAGCAGCAAGTGGCCGGTTTAACTGAGTAACCTACTAAAATAATTATGAATACAGAGGAGCCACTTGCCTTCATCGTGTTTCTTCGTTTGATACTCAAATTTACAGATAATTTCCGTTTATTTAACTTTGTTTAACTGAGCTACGGTAAGTTTCAAAATGTATTTCAAGCGTCTATCTCCCGGCATCAGTGTAAGAAACGTTTAGAATTGCTAACTTGCAGGAATTACCAACTAGCTGTTGTTCTTCAGAAAGCTCCGCCCTAGAAGCTTTCCTGCAATCCTCTCATATACTGCGGGAAAGCTACACGTACCGCGATCCACTCTTGGGCGTTGTGCCTTAAAGGATTTCGCCCCTTGAACGGGGTAAAAAAAAAAAAAAAAAAAGGCGGTGTTGTGCTGGACCGGGTGATCCTTTCCCCTCCCCCTCCCCCTCCCGCGATCCTTTGGGCGTCTCAGATTTTTTTATGGCAGTTAAGAAAGCGTAATTTAATTAAAAAGGAATAATAACCAAACTGGAATTGTAATGTGCATATACATTCCCAAATCATTCAGATACACTCAAAAGCATGACGGCTATGCGAGTCGTTGTTTTCTACAAATTTAAGTTGGATGTATATACCAAATAATATACATTTTTGGGTTTAGGAAACTCCCAGAATTTAGTAAGCAAGCTCTACGGAAGTTTTGGCATTAGTTATTTACAAAGAAATTAAGTGAACTTATCAGCACACAGACTGTGCAAATGTTTTCAAAAGGTCCGAAGTGATGCCACCCCCCCCCCCCGCCGTCTTCCCGCTAGGGTGTCCTTTTTCGAATGATGTCGGGCAGATGGAAAAAATCAGACCCATTTGGAACCTGAACAAAACTACTCGGACCGCCGAAAGATTGACCCTGGCATAGGGTCAGTATTCGTCCATCCGTCCCCCCCCCTCCACCTAAAAAAAAAACCGAAAAGTTCTTGAATTTCCTAAAAAAAAAATTCCAGAAAGGAAGGAGGCGTGGCTCTTCCGCTAAATAAACTGAAGGAAACATCCGACGTCATCATATATGGTGGGGAAGGGGGGGGGGTCTTCATTCTTATTCTCTTCTCCTATTCTCCCAGTTTGATGACTTCGGAGAGCTGTCGGCGGCATTCGCGATGCTTAAATATCTCAGGGGTTAACAGCGCAAATTTTATGTTTAAGCACTGGTGGTTTATTTTTATAGCTTATAGAAGCTTATGGTTTGCAAGACGACGGCAGTTCCGCTCCTCTAGATGAATTTCTGTTGGTTCCACGTTCCGTAGGCCTCAGCCAACGTGCCGGACGATCCAATCAATGCTCAACTTATATATCACGCCGACACTTTCTCGAAATTGAGCGAAATACATGTAAATGTACACTACAGTGACTATGAGCAGCTAGACAATAATTCGCTAGCTAGGCGATAATCTGTAAGCAGATAGGCGATAATCCATTCAGCTAGAATATAATCTGCTAGAGGAAGCCCGTGCTATGCACGGGGCTGGTCCCATTTTCCGGGACACATTTCCCGGGACATTTTCCCGACGACTTCTCAGATTGATCTACCACTCATGCCTGGCTCCTTTTTGTCTGCAAGTAGAGTGGGAGAGTGCTTCCCGGGACATTTTGCCGACGACTTGTCACATTGATCGACCACTCATGCCTGGCTCCTTTTTGGCTGCAGGTAGAGTGGGAGAGTGCATTTTCAATGCGGGCGCGAGGAGGGGAGAAGTGGTTTTCCTTTAGGCTTTCCTTTTAGCCGGCCTCCGATATTATAATAAAGATTCGTTTAGCGCCAAATGCTGGGCAGATAAGCGATTGGACTCAGTTTGTGGGGAAGGAGAAGGTTAGGGGGTCCGCGCTTTATTTGAGATTTTGTTTTGCCGTTCTGTTCATTTTTCTGTTTTAAGCGTGATCTTCGACGTAGGGTTAGAAGGCAAAAGTAACAACAGTAAAAGTGAAAAAAAAAACACCATGAGATTAAGGGTGCAGATAAAAATAAGAAGATGAACGGTCCCCCACCCCTCCCTTCCTTCCTTCTTTTATTGGGTGCGGGCCAAATCCTTCTAAAATGCAATACAAAACAACTAACGCAGCTTGGAATCACGAAAAGCCTCTACAAAGGAGATAAACGATTGAGCTCGAGGATGAGAGTTCAATCCCTGCTTACATTACTTTTCCTTTTTTCCCCGCAGTTGACGGCTAAAGGCGTAGGCTTCCTCGCGTGATCACACAGTCCGAGGTTTTTTACTTGAAAATCAAAATCAATAACTGGAAAGGGGATGATGCCACCTTGCACTGAGGCTAAATCTGTCGTATCCTACTTCGTCACTCCTGGTCGATGTCACCGTACGGTTTATAGGATTTGTGTACCCATGTTCTGTTGATGTTGTATGAAAGGCCACGAACCTATGATTTTCCGCCACGTCATCCATACCTTGCCCAAACGTTGTAAAATTATATCTGCACGCATCAGCTGGTGGATGAGCACTGCCTGCTATTGCTTGACTGGAATAAAAAATAATAATGTAATTAATTAACAGAAAGAAAGCTGGAAAATAGTTTGATTCTGTACGTGCTGAATTACAAAAACAATTTTCACACGAATTAGTATGCACATTACTACATAAGACCGTAGTATATCGATTCAGTACATATAAGATTAGTACGTAAGAAAAAAAATGCTAAATTGAAATTAGAACTAGAATTAAAATTATATTTTGAACAACTTGAGCCAAAACACTAACGGTGGGGATATCCAGTTGACGTTTAAACTTAATCCTTGAGTTAAGCTCGGTAATAAGAGAAAATGGTGATATCCATCACGAAATAAGTTGAGGGCTAAGCAAAATTTAGCCTGAAGGTCGAGGACTAACTTAATACTGAGGAGTTAGCCCCGAGATGTAAAAGGTGGTGATATCCATCCAGGATTAGCGTTATTCCTGAGCTTTAACAACATTTTAACATAAGTATATCGATGGGTAATTTAGCCTGTAGGTCGAGGTCTAAGGAGGAAAGAACTAACAAAACCCAACTTAGTCCAACATGGATATCACCAACTTTTTTCTCCAGTCCACTAACTCCCAGGTCGAGGGTTAGTTAGATCCAGGATTAAGCTAATCCGGGGCTAGTTTAGACCTCAACTGGATATCCCCACCGTTAAAGACAATCTGTTAGTTATAATTTAGCTACATTGATAAAAGCTAATTTTTAAATTTTTTATTCCTGTTGTATGTTTAATTTTTCTAAGTTTTAATGGTTTTGGGGATGTGGCGTTAAGGTGATTTTTTTGGAAGGAGGGGGGGGGGGGCGGTAGGGTTATCTGTTCAACGGCACCAATGCTTGCGTTTCACAATTCCTGTACCTCAGCACGATAAATTGCCAAACGAAGCAAAGCAGACAGAATAACTGCGGCGTTTGCCACTAAGACGGCACTTTTTCAAAAATTTGACTTCACCCACTCCGTGTTGTAACATTATTTTGAAAACTTTCCGTTTTTGCTGAATGGCATTGCAAAACTCCAGCTGTACGCCGATCCTATTAATTCGGTTGACTGGTTTTAGTTCTCGCTTCCCTCGTGTTTACGAACACCTTCAAAGATATTTCTTACCGCCAACCACGCTCCAAGCGACAAGGAGATGGCAAGATGAACAAAAGCTGGTAGTGATGGAAAAATTGGAGTTACGATCGCGCCAAATTGTCAGTTGTGAATATTTGAAAGGCAGTTGTGTAGGCTGTTGGCGACAATTGGGGACGAGCCACTATACCACAACGACTTGAAAGGCGACCATAAATGCTACCATGAAAACTTATCGCTCACACGAAAAGACTCGTGCGTAGCCGACAGCCGTTTGGGAAATATGTGTTTGGGTGTTGCTTTCCCCCACTAAAACAAAGACGTTACTCACTTTAGCTAATTAAAGTTGCGTGCCTCCCTCACTTCCCAACTTAAAGGCACGATGTCATTTACCAACAATTCCTTATGCCATAGAATGCTTGGCCATAGAAATTCGATGCGTCATCCACTTAGTTTCCGATTCTGCCACCAGTTGCGCTACGAGAACGCCACAAAAAGCATGAACTGTGAAAGATACGCGTGATTGGCGGATTTTAAACTGAAAATACTGCATTGTCACTAAATTATTAACAGTTTAACAACAATGGCTTCATGCTACGTACCTCTTCGTCTACTCGACGTCAAAACAAAGACTACGGAGGTTTAATTTCATAAATTTCAAACAGACGAAGAACTAAGGTACTTGTGTATTGTACTGTATATTGCGCTGCAGCATTTTTTTTCTCATTAAAACTTAATTAAACCATCGTTTGACGTAGCAATAAATCGTCCGGAGACTTCAAGGTTAGTCATCGTTACCGTAAAATGTTCGTTTAGTGCTACAACACCGGGAAATCTAATAATGAGAAGATTACCACGTTCTTGTACGTCCTGCTAACACAAATCAATGCTATATATATGGGCGCTCTCAGCGCGCCTTGCGGCAGTTTTTTACGGTCTTGGACGACGCGGCTAACATGCTACGTGAAAGCGAGCGTTAAGTCTTATTACATATGAGGAAGCTAAATAGTGCTAAATAGCGATAGGTGGTGCTAGATTCTGCAAACTTTCATTCGGTGACATCCTGCATTTAAAGGCGCCTTTTCATCTTTTATAAATATATATATATAGGTTTGTTGCAAACGCAACCGGAGCGACAAGGACTGGGTGGTCACTGACTGTCGTCCGATGTTAAAACTAAAAAATTATATACATTTCAACTCCTCGATGCAGCACCGTAGAATTTTCGAGCAATAGAAAAAAAATAGCGGTAAATTAAAAATGGAACAACACTATTCGCAGCAGCGCCGCTATTTTCACAACTAAAACGAGATCACGTGACCCACATCAGCCTATTGGATGACGGAGAATCTGGAACGTGGATGGTGTGTTTAGAATATGGGCAACGCTATCGGAACGATGAACAGGCTCCTTTAAGTCATGATAAGAATGCACTCAGGCCTGGCACTAAAAAAGTCAAATTAACATCTTTTTCAATTGTTAAGGTTTCTTGGAACGGGTTAGAGGGATAATTTTGTTAAATATCTGTGATCTAGGATCGTTTGAGCGCCACAATCTACATTCGGAGTCCTTCTGTTTAGGAACAAACCCGGGCCGGACTGAACCCGGGCCCTCCACCATGTGAGACAGTGGTGCTATCAATTAACCGAACCTAACATTCACTCTCACCACAGCCGTAGTCAGGGAAAAAATGTAAGCTACCTCCCCCCCCCCCCCCCCCTCCGCTGACCAGAGTTGCAACTTAATAACTAAACTCTAAACAAAGTGTTCTTTCAGAGGTTACGCAATAGGTGTCCACTATTGGTCAAACTGTCCTAAGTTTTTCGATCATTCTCGCTGAAGGCAACACCGATACCGATAGTGGAATGAATCTGTGCCGGTAAAGTATACGTTGTATCGATATCGGTCGATACCGGCAACTTTCTCTGAAATTTCGATAACTCTGAAACCGTTCCAGATAATTAATCGCGGTTTGCGGCATTTTGTTCAGAAAATCGCCGAGAATCTCCTTAGATACCTTTTAACTCTTGTTTACCATTTTAAATGTGTTTTAAAAAACAATTACTGCAGTTTTGAACAAAATTACATCATTGATAGAAAAAAATTAGGGATTAAATTTTGGACATCTGTATGGTACTGGTATTGGCAAAATTTTAAAAACTGGATCGGTATCGTATCGGTAAATTTGATATGTGTAATGCTGTTCGTTCCTCCAGTTTACCCCCCCCCCCTCGCGATTGTGGTGGGTTCTGGGGGGGGGGGAGTGCTGTCTCCAGGTAAGACCATCATACTCGCCACACAAATAATGAGGAAATAAATTTGCAGTAAAAGAAATTAATTCCGGAAAAGAGAATTCTCTAGTAACTCCAGAAAATGAAATACAACATTAAATTAGGCATCAGTATTCCGTTCGGGGCATGACGATCCCGGCCACGACGCTCATTTTTTAGTTTTATGTATGTAAATATAATACAAGACTTTAATGTAAAAGCCGCGTAAAAGTCAGCGAAGTTGGGCAATGAGTTCTGGGCGGTGGATGTAAAGTTTCCTGTTGTGTTTATAGGACGCCGTTTTGGTCCTGTCATGGCTCTACAGTCGAATTTCCCCCAAATGCACTGTCCTGGAAGGGGGGAGGGGGACTGAGACTTAATGGCGCGTCGACAGAAAGATCATTAGCGCCAACCTCAGTCACAGTGCAGTGGTCCGGGTTGCCACAGCGCTACACGTTACAGAGGTTTTAAACAAACTCCAAAACTGTCCTGGAGCGGATAATCGCTATTCGTTATAGGATCCTCCCAGTTTTGTAATCAGGTACGGACTGTAATATGCGAAATTACTAGTTTGTGTCCCAGTCGGGGCAACTGTCGTTTTATCTTTCTCAAAGAAGTGTATAGTACCTGCGGGGTGTATAGAGCAGCGTCATGTGACGTCATATTGGCTACGAGACACCATTTGGAGGTAATAGCTACAAGGTGCACTAGATTAAAATGCAACGGAAAACAACGGCTCTTCTAGTCAAGACAGTGCTTTGAGAGCGGATTTCTTAGGCTTAAAAGAACGTTGTTTTCTCCAACAACAAAAATCGCGCGTTATATGCTTAAGAAATCCAGTCTAATAGCATTGGCTTCAATAAGACGACCTTCTTTTTCCCCTCCAGTGCTCCTTGCAGCTAACCCAGTTACTGGCTCCACCATAGAGTTACACACAATAATACTACCTCGTGTCACTGCCCTATAGAAGTGTATAGAAGTGTACAGAAGAAGTGTAAAAAGTGTATAGAAGTGTATAGTATCTTCAGGGTTGGACTGGGCCGTGCCCCCGTCTGCCAATATCAGATGCCCTTAAAATAGGTGCCCTGGCGCCCTACACTTTTTTTGTTGTTATTAACGTATTTTTAATAATAGCCCTTTTTTGTTTTCTTATGATATTATAGTTGAAAAAGGGAGAAAAATAAAACAGAAAGGACGTAACTGAAACGTTGACATTGTAACACACAATCATCACATTGTTCGAATCGAATAGATTCTTTCACAAAACAGATGACGGAACATTCGTCCAAGCCGAAACTATCCCTTCTCTGGTTGCCGATCTAACTTATTACTACAATTTTTTTTAGCGTAATGATGAACCTATAACAAAATCTTTTATTTTCTGAAATTATTTTGCTTGGGTTGTGCACAAGGTAAGGTGCATAAGTATCATAAGTTAAGGTAAAGAGGCAAGGGAGTGCTAAATATTGTACATTCCACTCTGATACGAAGGCCTCAATTTTGAAGATACACTTTATAGAGTTACAAAGTGTCGGGCATACTTTCTCGTCTTCCGGACCGTACAATTGCACCCATTAGGGTTTTCCCATTTTCAATGAAACTTGTAATGAATTTGTCCAATAAAATGTTTTTATCGTTCAAAATAAGGTCATCATATCAGCGTTGATAACCAAACACTCTAAAGCCTCAATCCCCCCCGCCCCAAAAAAAACTCCTGGGTTGGGGTAATTTACACAGTTTGAAAAGCACCGAAGTTACCCCCCCCCCCCCGGGCCTGTGCCCTTCTTTGGCAGTCGGGCAGATGCAAAAAAACTAACCCAGTCCGACCCTGAATATCTTATATCCTCACTGGGCCAGTCTGTAATATTGCCGGCTTCGTTCACCCTTTCCTTGAGATTTACTGTTCAATTAACCAAATGTTTTTAATTTTTACGAATTTCTTGAACGAAGACTTAACATAAATAAAGACACAAGAATAACAGGGGAACCGGAGATGTGCCTAAACGTAGCAACCTCAATCGTGTAACGGAATCCACAAAGAAGGCAAGTCTGCGGGCCGTTTACATTAGCCAGGCATTTGCTATCAAAACAAACAGGCGTGTATGGAGACACAAGTCAAGATGATGGTGGATTTGGCAACTTTACAAAATGGCTGACAAAGATGGAGTGGAAAATGTACACAGGTATTGCAAGCGTGCACTTGGCAAGCGGCTGGGTATTCGAAGCATGTAACGAGAAGATCAGAGGTGTGGTGAGAACGCCAGCCACGCACGGGCGGGGCGAGGAGAGAAGGGGGTGGGGTGTTTTGGGCAGGGGGCAGGGGGGGGGTAGGTAAGGGTACCAAAAGCCTGGCATGGCGCCCAAACAGTCTCATTCACATCGTGATCGCGAACCGACGAATATTCCGGCAAGTGGTTGTAGGAGTAGCAGCATCCAGCGCCACCGGGCGGGCTCTTCAATAAACGGAACGGAACGTTTAGCCCTGAGGGGATTGTAAATTTGGGCCTCTCTAGAAGGACGACGCCTTTTTTTGAATGTAACTGCCAGGTTTACGTGAATGAAGTGGCGTAGTGCTGCAATGGGTTAGTGGAACCAAAGGAATTGGTTGTAACGATAGTCCCTCATGGAATATTCGCTTATCAAAGAGTGTGAGTATCGAACGTTTAAAGCCAAGAATGAATGAAAATTGAGAAGCTCTGCAAGTTGTGTCGTAAACGGCCTCTATACCGTAACCCCATATCTACAAAACCCTATTTTAAGTGTGTCTATATGGTTTCAATTTTTTCCGCAAACGCATACAAATATGCTCCCTGTATCAACGGATGGTAAGGTTTAGATGGTTGACACACTGGACTAACTTAAGTTGAGGATTAGACTGAGTCAAGAATTAACTCTCCGCCATTTTGGTCCAAGTTTAATAATTGATTTGATGGTGATGTGCTTGCCCGCCAATTGGTAAGGCTTACAAAGTTGGTGATGAATTTATGGCCTAATGGTCTCTAAACAAGTAAGCTAATAACTGGGCCGGTAGGTACATGGGGAAAAAGGGTTCTAAATAAGTAGGCCGAAAATGGCTGACACCAAGAATGGTTGGGGTTGATGGTTGGAATGCCAGAAACGGCTTCACTTAGTTACTACCCCTACGTTGGTCGTTAAGGCCAGGTAACAATTGGCATGAGTAGATACGATACATCTAGTGTGTATTGTTAGAAGAATAGGAACGTTAAATACATCGGCTTTAAACAATCAGTTGTAGTAACAGAACATTGTCAAAAGCCAAGGAATAGAATGTATGGTTCTTGCAGGGAAAGGGAGGACGGAGCAATTGTAGCCAAGTATCGCCAGGAGATAGCGCTGCAGGCAGAAGGAGCACCGGAACCGCACTGATCCATTGGGACCAATGACCAAAAGACGGGAGTCTCTCTTGCCAGCTCCAACAAGCGTGCCGATACGAAAACCCCGGAACCAATAATGCTGCATGCGACATGCAACAAATCCTGTCGATATCTTCCCATCCATCTGATTTCCCATACACCCTGGGGGGGGGGGGGCTTAATGGCGCATCGACAGCTAAGTCATTAGTGCCAACCTCAGTCACGGTGCAGTGGCCCCGGATGCCACTGCGCCCCACATTACAGAGATGTTAACCAAACCCCAAAATAATTTCAGTGCATTCAGGGAAGGCATTTTGTGTATCTTAGCAACATTTCAGTATGTGGTTCAGACTTTTAAATTCTTTTTACATTTTTATTTAAGTGATAAATGGCCTCCCACTTCTCCCCCTCGTCTGGCGACGCCGTTGGAGATCTTTGTATCCCTGGCAGGTCTAACCTTGATGGTAAGGCAGTGGAGGCCCACCTTTCCACTATTTTTATTTTTACATATACGCAGACCTTTCTTAATTTTATTATTTTGCCCAATGTTTCTCCTAGTTGGTTACCACCCCGTTTCCATTCCCCTATTTTGGACTCATCTTAAATGCTGCTCCTTTTTAGGCTGGCAGTCGGCGATCCCTATGATCATTGCTAATCCTGTTGCCCTAACAGCAGCTGCATCATTAAAATCTAATGATATGCGTGCGCGTGTGTACCTCTACTCCTCTTGAACTAAGGCACCTACAAAGATGAGAGTAGCACCAAATGAAAGACAATTATTTCAATGACGTATTGGGTAGGCTTACTTTCATTGCTGTAACATGATTTGTTGATCCTCAAATACGTGAAAAACGGCTCTGAAAGTGTTAATGACGCCAAAGTTCCACCAAACTGACAAGAAAGAAGGTTTGCCTGAACAAACTTTGACGTCCAAAATGAAACTATGTTAAAAAAAAAAACATTTAGAGCGACGACACGAGTTTTGCAACGGAAAAAAAAAAAACGTCAACGAAATGAACCATAACTTACAAGACGCGGATCAACGCTAATACAGTGAGCAAAGCGAACAATGACTAAACCATACGCAATGGCTGTTTGCCGTGACGTCACCACGAGTGAGCCAATGATGAACGAGAACAACGGCTGTTTGGCCGTCTGATTGGACTAGCCCGGTCACGTGATATGCACGTCACAGCAAACAGCCATGGCGTGTGGTATAGTTACTATTAATATTAATGCATCGTAGAATTAGTATTTTTTTAAAAAAATTTGAACTCGCTCCTAAATTTCGCAAGATTTGGATGGAGCGTCGGGTTAGGTCGTTAAATTTAGGTTAATTTTCCATGTACCAAATTTCCTAAAAATTGGTTTTCTCTAATCGTTGCACGCGTACGTACGAATGAACATAACGGCCTTTATGGGAGCTTTCGGTTTCGAAACGTGACCGAAAACCGACCTGATTTACGACCTTATTCAGTCGCGTTTTTGTTTATTTTGGACGAGCGGATTAACGGCTACAAGTATTAAATGCACTCATACGTTAACCGCGTAACTCCTAACGTTTCCTTTGAAATTCGTACCAAAATCAATTCCATACGTCAACTCATTTCCTACTAGATGCCAACTATTAATTGAGAATCCCATAAAATCCTTTTGTTCCTTTTAGCCTTGCTTGTGGTGACGCACTTCACTAAACTATCTCATTAAAATTTAATGAGTGGTGCAGCAGCTGACAGACATTAATTCCCTACACTGCAACGAATAATACTGCGGGTCATAAACGGTTATTATCACAGTGAACAGGAAGTTACGTATTGTTGTTATAAACACAATCGTATACGTGTTTGCTACGTGACACGTTGACCGGGGGACCCTAAAATGGGTGGGGAATCACTATTCATGAAGGGGTTTTAATACATTTGAAACTGGGTTGGGGGGGGGGGAGAGATCTTCAACACGTATTCTTAAAATTGCTCGCCTCCGTACAGTAAAACCGCTTCGAACAGGTCTTTATTGTGACATCGTGACATTTAACGGAACTTTAACATATGCTTGCTTCATCAGAGAACGGGTAAGGTAGATGCTGTGGTTCTTGCATTCCGGCCCCAAAAGTTTTAGCTTCACGTGATACAGCGAGGGAGCGATCGTTTCTTCTAACGACAAAATGTGTGAACTTTCAATTTCGCCTGGGATATTGAATATAACAACGGAATGTGTCTCCACCAGATTTTAAAATGCATTTGTACCAAAATATTGGCTATAGTTTTATGAAGAAAGTGTCTCTCTGTACTTGATGTAGAGAGTCGCGTATATTATGTACCTCGTTCACAGTTTATTACTAAATTCTCCGACTACAGATCGAATATTATCAGAAATGTGTATGTTTTCCAATGATCGGTTTTGTAATGAAGATACGTCAGTTGTCGTTGGGGTGAGAGGAATGCAACATTTAAGAAATGTAACTTGCTTAAAGGTAGGTTGTCACCGAATGAAAGTCTTCAAAATCTAGCACCATCTAGCGCTACGTAGCACTATCTAGCACTTGGCTGCATCAAGCGAAGGAATGCACAACGCCATTCTTTTAAAGAAACAAACGAGCTGCGAGCCTCCTTAATTATTGAGTAAAAATTTGGTACGGTCTCGTGCACTTAAGATCATGCTGTAAAGTTAACGATATAACTGCTGCTAGATGGCGCCACTGTTGACGCTTTAGATTTTCCGTGTGTAACAACCTGCATTTAAGATAGCATTAAGACATAACCCATCCAGCTGAAACTTCCTTAGGGATCTCCGGTTCTTGTAGGCCTTGTGTCTCTCACATGAGCTAGGTTGCGACAAGCTTGTTTGCTACGACTATAGTCGGAGAGACGAATTAACACTTTAAAACTTCTGAGGACATAAGTTTGGTTCTTGAAAATTCTTGAAGGGTCTTGAAATTGATTTCACCGAAGCATGATTTCACGAATGCTGGTTATTGTTTGACTTAAAAACTATATTATCCCGAGCATAGAGTCGTCGCATTTACTGTAATTGAACTGTAGCACTTTTGGTTTTTATAAAACCTAATATTCTGTTTTTTTTTTTTTTTTTTGTCTGCTGTACAAGACAATGTGTATCGTCTATCTTATTGTTCAGTACGAATTGACGAAAAACAGCAGAGTGAGAGAGCTCTGAATGATTTTGGGGTTTTAGTTCTGAACTTTTTAAATTTTTTTTTTAATTAATTTCTTTTGAGCCTTAAGTCAGCCGAAGCAATTGAATCTCATGTGGCTGAACCGGCCCAATTTTGAACATTACCAGATTTTTTAGAGAAGAAGAAATATCTGGTAAAGGGAGGTGCCAACCCGGGGATTTGAACCGGGAAATTTTCGATCATCGTAGAGACCGAAAGATTGTCCAGAATTAGCCAGAATAGTTCCCACAGCCGCTGAATGGGCATGGTAGCCTCTCATGCTACCCTGGGGTGGACTTTGCCAAGGTCCCCTTTCCAGGGGTTCGACCAGATCCGCGAACCTCCAGCAATCAGGCTGAGCTCTCTCACCGCTTAGTCACGGTGACCACAACTTTAGGTTTACTTAGACCTAGGGTAAATCATCTAGGCTTACAAGACCTAACAAGGTTCGTGCCTAATAAAGGCCTATTAGCGAAAAATTGCCCCTATCCAGGGGAACCTAGCAGGGAGCGACGTGGACCAGCCGAGTAGCTGGCCCGAAGGCTAACTGATTTTTCCTGCTTGGATCGTTTCTTTTATGCGAGTTTCGTTACCCCTGACAAACGCGAAATAACGAGGGTATTATGGGAAATAGAAGTTTCTAGACGGTTCCAAAAGCAGGAGGTGGAAATGAATCTACAAGATATAGATATGTCCACCTATGAAAGATTAAACAGGTAAGACTCAAGATTGGCCATCGGCCCCAGCAATCATGGACGTACAGAAGATTTGCAACACGAATTGTACTCATAACTAGAATGGCTAATCCTGGTCGCCATATTTTTTCGTCACGGACAGGCCCCCCCCAGAGCGGTGCTGTAAGGGGTGCTTTCATCTCCTTTTCAATCTCTTCCTTAATCGTTCTTGCGTCCAAGTTAGTGTCACGAGCGGCGGGAATACCAAATCCTGGGCTTAATCAATAACGCATTAGCGTCGATTGGCGCGCCATATTGGTTCCGGAATTGGGAGAGGGAACTGGATTTGCTGCAATTAGAAACACGTGATGAGCAAGAAGGTCACGGGGATTGGTCAAGCAGATAAAGCAGTGCGCGCGCCTGCCCGTTGGTGCGTCCCGTTCGTTTGGATCAATAAACATGTCGATGGTCACTTTTGAATCTCGGCAGATTGTCAACGCTGTCTGGCATATAAATCTCTCCAACGAGATGGTTGTTCATTTGGGTCTAATGCAAGCTGACTTCGTCATTTAATATTCGTCTTTAATAGTGTGTTTTCGCATTAAAGCTGTTGTTCATCAAGCAATGCTTCTATAAATGGTTTATGGCGATAGTGCTATAGCAGGATGACACAGGGATAAGATTCTTTATACACCGGTAGCATCCGGTTAGTAGCCACCCCGTGCGTTTCTTTTCCTTGCAGCAGCTGCAGAAGTTTGCTAAATGCCTACGTCACGCAAACGCCACTAGTGCTAGATGACCAAAAGAACCAGCCTCCCTGATGGATTAGTACACAGAGAGCCATCAAACGGACCGCCACAAAAAAATGGATGCTGCCATCTCCGTGCGATTGCCGTAATGGTTCAAGTCGCTGAAAAGCGTCATCGTGGAAGTTTTATTGGAATCAAAATAAATCAATAGAATGTTATGGTTGTGTATTTATTAATTTAGTTACCTGCAGATTTGTGGTTTCAGTTAAATCCAGCATAACTATAAAAGCACGGCCATATTTGCGTAGATGATCACCTATTTCTTTTCGAGAGGAAACAGCCATCTTGTTTCCGCAGCAGAGCTAGCGCCTTTTTTGTTGCTGCATGGCTGCATTTATAGCACTGAACAAAACCGAGAAAAGAGACGCGTCCGCTGTATGCAGCACTGATAGGGAAAAGAAACAGCCATTTATCGAACACTGCGAGAAAAATAGACGCACGGTAAGTGTGATTCTGGCTGTAATTTTGATTTTATTTATTTTTTTTTGCATATTCTATGCAGTTAAAAGTTACATTTTTTCTTACCCTAAAACCGCCACGTGCAGTTCTCGGTATGGGGGAACTTGGCTTCGAGGTTTACTTGAGGCAGATCGCTACATAGCTGACGAGACAAAAGGGGGTCTGGAGATTTAGAGTGTTGCTTGCAGGGACGACGCTAGAATCACTTCAGTGGGGAGGCGGCAGTGGGGCAGCAATTTTAGCCAGGGGAACGAACCGAAAAAAGCTACTTTTACGGTCCCCCCTCCAAAAAAAAAAAAATAAAAGTAAAAATAACACTTGCGATTCTTTCTCACGCCAAACGTTCTTAACTCTTTTCTACACCATTTTCTTTTATATTTATAAAACCAGCTTAAAAAAAAGATGATTTTACAACTCACACAGTAAAACCTGGGCTCTATTGATGTGACCTAAAGTCCTTCCTGTCGCTGTGAAAGAAACTAACGTAGTTTTCTTAACACGTTACCAGAATTTTCTTCGTTCATACGTCTGATTTTGATCTGATGGTGGGGGGGGGGGGGGGGCGCCCGGGGGGTAGGGCGGCCAAAAATTTAGATGGGCATGCGCCCACCTCGCCCCCCGTCAGCGTCGACCCTGGTTGGTTGTTAAACTGAGAATAGGGGCCTTGGTCCAAAACCTATCGTTCAAAGCTTCCATAAATCTAAGGTGGAATAATGGCACCCAAATAGTGGTTCAGAATCATAACGATGGATTTAATAGCCAGCCTGAATTGCGGGTTCGGGTCAGAAAAAGGTGGAAGAGAAACGAACGTTTGGCTCGGTTACGTTTTGGCAATAAGCCAGTAGTACAGAATTTAAGCTGCAATGGTAATTAATAATAAAATACAAGCTTTAAAAGGTTGGGATGCTGCTTATGCAAACATTGGCTAGGTCAGGGTTGAATTTAAATTAGAATGAAGGTTAAGGGGGAAGGTTCTAAGAAAAGGCCTAAAAGAAACAAAAATGGCGATTCATGGGGGACTTGGTCGGTAGGGTGGTTCAGGGGGGGAGTGAAGTTAAACGCTAAAGGCAAGCCAAAAATTCATCCAGCACGTGGAGTTACAATTGATTGTTCACATGATTTTAAATTAAATTAAAATAGTACCGGAAGAAAGCAAGTTCACGTAACCGGTTCACAACAAAACATGCAACAAAAACATATTAATATTGAATTATGTCGTACTGTCTCTTCCAACTGTTGGTAGAAGGTGCTGTCACAATACTTTCTGGTAGTGTGTTCCAAGAATTAATGGTTTTCACAGTGAAGCAAGACTGTCCAATAATGGTGCGGATTCGTGGTTTGTCAACTTTTTCATGCTATGGATATGTCCTCCGGTGTGTATGACATTTGACCGTTGAAAAAAATGGTCGCCATTCAGGCAAAATTACTTCGCCAGACAGAATTTGACTAGCCTTGGTAAGGTCACCTTAAACGTCTATCAATAAGGGTCAAGCCTTTTCAAAATTTCTTCGTACGACAAACCCTTCAGTGAAGAACAGTGCCTGGTGGCGGTTCTCTGAACTTGTTCCAACCTGTAAATATCTCCATTGTAATGGGGTGACCAGGCGCGTACAAAGTATTTAAGTTTTGGTTGGATGAACGTCATATTCAGTCTTCTTGTATTCGTAAGTGTCCACGATTTGAACATAGACTGTATACTAAAAGACGTTTTCCAAGCATCATTCACAACTTGTTGCACCTGATTACGGAACTTGTTTGTCCACAAGGATACCTATATCTTTCACGACTGTGTTTTCTTCAACGGATGACCAGACAAGTAATAGTGAAAATCAACAGCATTACGTTTGCCAATATGTAGAATAACACATTTCAGAGTTTCATTTTTTAAAACATGGGATTATAATCAAACACAACGGCTTGTCTTGAGTGCGGCAATCATTGTTGGGAACTGCAGACAGAATCGGTGGAAAATATCGGCAGATGAATATCCAGGATCGGCAAACTTAAACAAGGTCTCCACACACTTCGCACATACTGCCATATCGTTTCACGAGATTTAGCATACTTTTAAACTAAACGTCACTTTCTGTCACTTCTTTACGCACACTCAGCGTTGCATGCGCAAAAAAAAGTATCAATAGGAGACGAAAGACGGTCACGTGACAGCATGAACGCAAAAATTGTGTCGTCGTCAGCCAGAAACGATGATTCGTCATGGTTTATGTACGAAAGAAGATCCAACATCTTAAATGTGCCAAACTGTAAAAATGCGTGGGATGCTTTTACTGTAATACACTCCCAATATTTCAAAGAAAATAACCTATACGCCACATTTTAAAATGGATTTGTATAGCAAAGGATTGATTAATGGTAAATAAATACACCCTTATAGCCCTTCCTGATGTATCGAGAAGTACTTTAAATTAGTATTACGTACTATCTTTACATGGTAGTACAGATTCAGTGTACTGTAGCGTTTGACCGCCACGTGATTATTTTAATCTTTTATATGTCGCCAGCATACTGATAATAAAAGTTTACTGTTTCCTGGAATCGAACCAGTCTCACCATTTTTATATCTATAAATTAACGCATCTACTGACTGAACTATCGTCATGTGAAAGTGATGACTTTTTTTTAAGTCATCACTTTCACATGCAAAAATTCGCCTGTTTGGGCGCTGTTTCCGCCAAGCATTGAGGACAGACTTGAAATCGGTCGAGCTCTCCTCGTTCTACCTCAGAAGATAGCAAAGGGCACCCACCTTTTTAGATACTAACGTTTTGCACTAATACACTTCAACGAATAATCCATCTTTCTGAATTGCGGATTTTATGAATCGGTGCTAATAACGCTAAGCTGTTTGTAAAACTCCACCCATACAAATTGATGCCTATTTGGGATTTCATTCCTGATGACGAATTAAGTTTTGTCACCGACGGGGACCATACCAAGGGGTTTAAGAACGGATTGCAAGAAAGTACTCATCTAGGACCGGCACCGCTAATTTCGGGATAACTGGGGTTACTTGGCGGAGCCGCTGTAGGCCTACCAAGGCTGTAAAAGTCTTCTTATGTATATTAATTACGCCATTATATTTTAATTGTTGGTTTCTGCAGAGCCCAGACACAAGGATTACACCAAACAAAACCGTTAGGTAATGCGCTTCCATCGGCTCTGTATTGTGCTTAACAGCGGTTGTGTACGGCTCATATCACGATACATCGTATCAACCTTGCCATTTTAGAGAGCAGGTGCCAAGGCTGAGTGATAGGCGTTAGCCCGTACTAACGACGAGTTTACGTACATCCAGAGTGTAGCTCTCAATCAGTTGCTGTAGTTTCTGGGGTAATTTAACGGACATGCGTATAGCTAACTCTATACGTACCGACGAGGAAACAAAGAAGCTAACTCACATAGCGTTTTAAAAGATTATGGAACTAACGAGTCGTAACATTTGCGAAGACAGACTAGCTAGAGACAGATAGACTAGAGATGAAATGTGTACTATTCTAGGAACCTCCAATTTGACCCACACGAAACAGTTAACTCTTGACCCGCACAGACCCATGACCCATTCTTTCAATTACTTTCAGTCTGTTACGTTTTGAAGCTTAAGAGGTCAACAGATTGGGACATTTTGGAAATGAAAACCGTTCATGACGTTTCCAGAAGAAAAATAAAGGCTAATGTTCGTGACGTTTTGGAATAAAATAGCTAACAAGATACAAATGTGACGTTTTGGGAGTAATAAAGTAAGATACAATTCGTGACATTTTGGGAGTAAAACTGCTAGCAAGATGCAGATCGTGGCGTTTTGAGGAATAAAATAGCTAACAAGATACCATCCTGATGGTTTGGGAATGAAATAGCTAATAAGACACACATTGTGACATTTTTGAGAATCAATTAGCTTAGACACCATGAGTTTTAAGATTAAATAGCTAACAAGATACAAATCGTGACATTTTGGGAATAAAATAGCTGACAAGATAAAAGTTGTCACATTTGCGGAATAAAATTGCTAACAAGATGCAAATCGTAACGTTTTGGGGAATAAAATAAATTCTGTCATTTAAAAATAGCTAACAATATAAAAATCGTGACATTTTGGGAATAAAATAGCTGACAACTTACAAAACGTGACACTTTTGGAATAAAATAGCTAACAAGGTACAAATCGTTACAGTTTTTGGAATAAAATAGCTAACAAAATACAAATCGTGACATTTTTAAAAATAAAATAGGTATCCTTATTTCCATTGAAAACAACTGTTCACAGGTAGTCTGTTTACCAGTTAGAATTATTGCGTTTAACGTAAATTGGTAACGCGGTTAAATTAGTCCGCCTCTTCACAAATGACATTTGGGTTAAAACTATCACCATATTTTGTCACTGAAGAGAGTTGCATTCGAAATTCATTTTAGAAACTGAATTCCACTATTTGACCGTTGATTAATTAATTAGGTTAGGAATCCTGTTAATACAACCGTTGATCTGATTCATCCCAATGACCTTACGAGAGAGAGGATTGAGTCATTTCAGCCAATTTGGCAACTCGACCAGTCAGCCATTTGGCTCTAATTTAAAATGCAGACAGAAAGCAGACGGACGGCAACATTAGTAGAGGCACAACATTAGCTCAGCACTGCACTTGATTGAAATATAAATAAAAGGGTAATACTCGGTCTTTACGTCTTTCAATTGTGACAAATCGTGACATTTTGGAAACAGAACAATAACAATATACAAATCGCAGCACTTTCGGAATAAAATAGCTAACAAGAAAGAAACCGTGACAGTTTGGGACTAAAATAGCTAACAAGATACATGTGACATTTTGGAAATAAAATAGTTACCAAGATACAAATCATGACATTTAGAGAATAAAA
>JAHWFP010056639.1:5593-17631 GCA_023313725.1 Lithobius niger
TTATGTTGTGAAACGCAAAGAAATATTTAAAGAGAAAATACAGTCAACTGCAGTTAAATACACACAAAAATATTTGAGTTCCAGAGTAGAGTAACGTTGTAATGCAGAGCTCCATTTTGACTCCTAGAGGTATGAAGCTGGCGTGCGCACGACAAACTCCCGTCATTATTAACAAGTTGCCATCTAGCAAGATAATAATTTAGATGTGTATCTTTTTATGAAGAATATGAGGACAGAAATTCTACAACTTTCACCAGTCTAACGCCCATATGTGCAGTGAGGACTTTAGAACGAGTCGTTATAAAATTAAAGTATGAAAAGGTATAGTTAAAAAGTGACTGTTACCTTAACTTTTTTCGAATAACAATCTTTCCTCTAGATGAAAAGATAATTCACATTCTGTTCTCAGCCCACTGTCGCTCCATACATTTACACCAGATATAAGTTTAGTTCGCTTCGATCTTGCTACGCCGCCTCTTATATCGGCTTGAAACTGCATTCGTGCCTGCAAGGGTTCGGTGGCTACAATCTAAGCATGGAACGTTTCCAGTCTAGGTACGGTTTTTCGTACTATTGGTGGACGCCCTCAAAGAAGAACGGGTATACCTACTACCAAATATCGTTCGTTCTTTGGGCGGCCTTATGTCATCATCGGCAGAATTGGCGGGCTTCGACAAGCAAGGCAATCTGCTTGTGAAGATTGCTGCCATACGCTGGTTGCCCTGAAATGGTAGCGTTTAATTTGAAATTTGTTATGTCGCTCCGTAGAGCTTTCGATTTTCTAGATTTTTTTTAAATTCTGGATGAATATATATGGCTAATAATCTTTCCTTTCACTTGATCAGTTTGTTTATGTACAATTGTACATTTAATGTATGTGGGTGATATCACGCTAAGACTTCGCCATACTAAAACTGTTTCTCAGTTTTATATGGTTAATCGGACAACCATACATTTACATCAGGTTAATTTTTACACTTTTACTGTGGGTTTAAAATTCATAATCCCACACTTTTTACAACGAGCAGATTTATTAACCATGAAAACAAAAAATTCATGTTCTCAGCAACGAAACTTCGAACTTTCGAATTTTCACATCTATGCTAAAAAAAAAGGGGGGGGGGTAAGCGTTGCGTAACGTTGAACTGAGCAATAAGCTAACCTTGACAATACCATTTCCTAATATAGCGGCCAAACTGGTGATACGAAAACTAGACATGTCGAAATTAATATACCTAAAGTGAAAGTCCAGATTTGTACACGCTTAAACTTTGAAGGGAAAAGGAAAACAGCCTTGCCTGAAACACGATACTCGAAATCGGGGATAGACAAAACATGTCTTGCCGCAGCGCTTTCCAAGGGTCAACAGGAAGTTACTGGAAATCGAACGGAACTTTCTAATTTCAATAAGTTGACAGTAACAACGCCACAAATAAATACTCCAAATAAAATCAAAATCAAAAATAAGTAAATAATAAGTTAATTTCTAAGCTTAAGTTCACCCCCAGTATGTTAAATAGGATACATGCTGAGGAATAGTCACTTAACATGATAATTTCAGCTTTGCTCGACTCTGGACAGTCCATGTCTTGGATGGGTAGGGAAAGATCACCCGTGTTTTGCACTCGTTTATTTCCCATTCCTGCTTTTGACATGGAATCTACTGATCTCGTAAAAGTGAAATAATTCACGGTTAATGAACCTTCCTTATCCTATACATAATCTTCTAAATTGCCTGTGGAGTAAAAAAGCACAGAAACAGATTATTAACGAAAAAACCAAGCAGTGCTACAAATTAAAAAGAATAACGACGTTTCGAAAATAATCAATTTTCGTCATCAGGTTTATGAATTGAAGTTTTAAAACACAGACATGTGTGTTTTAAGACATCACATGTTTATAAGAATAACACAATAATTTTAAAAGAAAAAAGCCGAAAACCACCATTTCTCCTCTCAAAAGAGGCAGAAAACGGTGGTTTAAATGCATAACCCACCAACTCCTTGGATATCCAAGGAACAGATCGGGTTATGCATTGCGTGGTCTTGCCATGTTATAAAATTTTAATTCATAACCTGATGACGAAAATTGATTATTTTTATTTTGTAGCACTGCTTGGTTTTTTCTAAATTGCCTACCACATACGCATTTTCAAGTTTGCTGTAAAAGGTTTCGCGCATCTTTGGCACTCGCCAGCGGTGCCGAGGAAGGGCGGGAAGACCCTTTCAACAGGACAAAATCTGGGAGAGAGGCAAATATTTTAGGATGAAAATAAATAATCTTTAGGTGAAAAGTCATTTGAAGAAAGCATTCTGCGAGCTAAAACAAAACTTAAGACCCAAAGTTTGACTAACGCTGAACTAACATAGAATTTTCAAAAGGAGTTAAATTTTAAATAGTTGCTATGTCTTAACTTCTCCAGAATTTTATTTAGGTTGGGTACTACTTTTAGATTTGATATTAGTGCTAGAATTCCTTCGATTCAAACTACCTTCGCAGCAACCCTAGTTAAATTCTGTGATATACTAGCAGTGTACCAATTCTTCCATATAGCATGGTGGCTAGTATATTAAAATGCTTTTGCTGTACTTACATAAGTCTGTAAGGTTTTGCCAGCTAAAGCGATCTATTGACTTCGGAATTACTAGTAAAAGTAGCATAACGTTAGGAGAATGGCAAGGAATTCCCGGAATGTTTTCATTAGAAAATGTCATTGGAGGAATTAGCGATGGATGTTGAGTTTGGAACGAAGAAGGCTCTAGGGGTTTCGTGGAAATTGTAATGGTTGATGTGATGTGCACGGATAGAAGAGCGGATGTTTAAATCTGAAACGTAGAAAATATACTTTACTGTTATGGTTTAGTGGAAACTATCTAGGCTGACTAGAATTGAGTGGATCGACTAGCGATACACTTCCTAAATACAAGGACAAAAGCTTGTAAGTTTTCAGTTCAAACGCCAACTAAAAAGATGTCAATAAAAACGCCTTCTGTGTTTTTGATAATTTGCCATCTGTGACCGAAATGACTTAATGGGTTGGTACGTTCGTGAAGATTAGATTTAGATTTATTGAGCAAATAGCGGTCTACAAAATCATCTGCTCACAACTAAGTTACTTAACCTATCTACATATCAATGGGAATGGGAATAGGTGCGTAGTTGCTTGCGAAATACAGGTTTGAAGGGTTTTAGCGAGCGTTAACCGCTTCTGGCCTTAAAAAGGAGTAGTATCAACAGACTAAAATAATTCCCAAATTAATTCTACTGAGTATTAGTTGAAACAAAACTCACAAGGGTGGAGAGAAACCGCCAAGTTTCAGCCAATATAACTAATCATTTCATAAAAAAAATTGCTGCCACCAAGTTGCTACGTTAGTTGCCAAGTTATTCCCACCAACTACTACTTCAGACGTTAAATGAAAAACTAAATGAAAAACTAAATGAAAAACTTGACCATTGCTATAACTCGTAGCAATAGTCAAATTTTTCATTTAATGTCTGAAGTAATAGTCAGTGAGATTAGCCTGGCAACTAATGTATCAACTTGGTGGCAGCCATTTTCTGTTCTGATTTCACTACTTTGATTGCCTGAAACTTGGTGGGTTCTTTCACTCCTGTGGGTTTTGTTTCAGATATCACTTCTTTTGTATTTTTTTTTCGGTGGCATCTTATTTCATCACAAATCTATGTATCGTGGACTAATGCTGGGCATAGGCGATAATGATGCGATGGCCCGATAGGCGATCACTATCGAAATGCAGAAATTGAAGCCGACGTGACACTTAGCAACATCTCGCACCAACTCCAAACAACACCAACGTAAAGCCGCGTGCCAGCTTAACTACTACGAGGCAAAGGCGAATCCTCTTCAAATGTATTATACTAGCGCAAATATAATTACAGGCTATATGCCTATACTTATTTTACAGCAGCAGCATCTACCGATAACACCAAACCAAACACAACAGCGCAAGAAATAGCAGCTGAGATAAAACTTACAGTCCAACTCCACAGTTGAACGTGCAGCTCACGCGAATCAGGCCGAGGCACTGCGGGTATGTTACTATAGGTTCAGCTAGCATTTTGAAATTTCTGTACTTTTCTTGAATTTTAACTTAACCCTTTACTGCCCAATGGTAGGCGGCTACGGAACGACAAAAAACTAAGTCCCAACGCGCAATCGAGCTTTGTGAGGGGTCCTGGGGACCCCGACCAAAGCGAGCAGCAACAGCACAGTGGTTAGCGTCCTCGTCTTCAAATCAAGTGAATGCCGGTTCGAATCCTGCGACTGACCAACTTTCATATGAGACTTTTAAAAGTTCGGCATGGGCAGAAAAGGGTTAAAAAACAAATTGTGTTATTGTTATGGTATTTTTGTTCACTCGCCAACAGACACAGGTAGCCATTGTGACAGCACGGCCGATGCCAATATCACATACGGCTGTTACAAATGTCGGAGCTGAGGTTTTTAGGTTTTAGTACGGAGGCGCAACACAAAATGGTCAGCTGCCAAGAAAACAAACGAATTAGCAAATTAACAAATTCCCAAAATAATAAAAAAACAATCACTATAACCTAGAAATAACTACCCCATCCTAAAGGTGGTATAAACAACATTCTGCTCAAGGAACAAAATAGTGGTCGACCAAACCCAATTTTTTCACTTTCGGCCGAAACCGAAACCACTGCCGAAACCAGTGATTTAGTTTTGGCCGAAACCGAAACCACTACCGAAACTGGCAATTTGGTTTCGGCCGAAACCGAAACCAGTACTGAAATCGATCAATCAGTTTCGGCCGAAACCGAAACCACTACCGAAACCGGAACCAAAACCTAACCTGAAAAGCATCAATTTTAATAATTTGACAAAAAAGCAGGAATAAAATCATAAAATCATGAATGTATGGCCTCCCACCAGCCCCTCCCACCCACCCCTCAAACAAAAATATTTTTTTAGAATTAAAAAGAACTTGTAAGTCTTGCTACCTGACTTCAGGACTTTCGTTTGTATTTTTTTTTTGTCACTACTCATTCTTTATTTTAAAAATAGTCTTATTTTTTTCGTGTCAGTCCAGGGCACGGAAAAGGGCTTTTCATTCAGTAAGTATGAGCTTTGCTTGAAAACATAAATAAAGACAAATGCAAGCATAAATGCCCTCCAGTACAACGAAGCCCTTTAAATATTTTGAATTTGGATTTAAAAAAAAATTTATTTATTATTGATGGGCATGGCAGATGCAAGCAGGATGTGTGATGGTGACCCCTGGATGTCGACACCACTAAGCTACAGCCTACTAGTCTGTACGGAAATTGGATACTGCCAGGAGGTAGAAGAGGTTTCGGCTTCACCGAAACTGAAGCATAGGATTCAGCCGAAACCGAAACCGTAACCGAAACAAGTTCGTTGGTTTCGGCCGAAACCGAAACGGAGCTGTTAACTTCATGGCCGAAACCAGAACCGAAACCGAAAATTTGCTGGTTTCGTTACCGAAACCAAAACCGAAACCAAAATTCGGTCGACCTCTAGAACAAAATTCTATGTACACCAACAAAAGTCTATCCCAGCCTTCAACATTCTGTAGTTGTGGCAACTTACATGAAGCCTGACACCCAAGTGCCGTTGTAAATTCATATCAGGACCAGCCGCAGACACTAGCTGAGAATATGGGACTGACCATATGCATACTGCACCAGTAAAGGTCTTGAACGTTGCAGGCGTAACAGACACCGTCGACAGTGCTAATTGTACAACACGATTTTCATACCATTCCCGTGGTACACCAGGCTGTAAACCCGAAAAACTAGGAAGCTCGTGCCATGCTGCAGTCAAACTTCCAAGTTCGTATCTTAAGTCTTTCCGTATACTTCTCTGCTCGAGAGCAGTAGCCTGTGGATGTTAACATGGGAGTTGGCGGACCAGCACTTTAGCTATAGTTAGCTAATGTTCAACTTTATTTTGGATCAAATTTCTTATTGAAAGCCAAAGGGGCTCCCATAAGTGGATTAATTTTATTCAGATGGGCTGATGTTCTTAATTTTAAAAATTTTCAGCTTTTGAACCACAATATTTTTTTTATCCAGAGCCCGGAAATATGCTAAACTGTGGTTCAAGATGTAAGACACCAACGTTATGTTTTGTGTTTGCTTTTCGGGAGCACGAACCCAAACTGGGTTATCTACCCCACGATTATGAGAGGAACAATTTAGCAGGAGAAACCCTAGCATAAAACCTGGGCTCTTTGACATGACCAAATCGACATGAGGATTATGACGACCTACTACTACAATGTCCTCTATAATTGAATGCTGATGAGTGTTGCTGAATACTGAAGAATGTTGCCTTACTAGCGTGCGACTAGATTTACGAATTAAGTGCTCCATTTCATCACCTCGAGCAGCACATTTTGAGACCAAATTGAAAATCCTTAAGGTGCTACTTAATAATTTTGAAAGGAAACATGAGCCGTTTCACTTCCCCCGTCAACAACAACCAACCAACGGGTTCAAAGGGTTTTAGCGAGCGTTAACCACTTCTGGCCATCTGCCCAACGAAGTCCTAAGGCCAACCAACCAGCAATACCATTTTTTACCATGATCCACAAAACGTGACATTGGTTGCGCAGTAGCAGTGAGTTTCAATGCAGTCTACTGAAATCAGCATTTATCTAATAACGTCATTCAGTCTACATCATTTTTCTGCATAGAGCTTTAGAGCTGGGACAGAGGGTCTTCTGTACATTCCGTACAAAAAGAGGTAAAACTTACCACAGTACTCTTCAGAGCACAGTGACCCCGGTAAACACCAGCTTGGTTCACGCAGAGCAAATCTCACTTGAGCTCGTGGACCTCAAGTCCCCTTTAAAGGAAAGTATCCTACCACTATACCGAGATGTTCTCCGTTAAATTTTTTTTGGCTCCTTCTTGGTGTAGTGTATATAGTTGGATGATGAGTGTGTTGTCAGGCGACACCTGCGTCTGCTCCAATCTCGACCCATCCTCAGTGACCACTTTATTACATCAGCACCCGCGTCCACTCGACCGCTCCATGGACGACGGAATCCAATAAAAGCTGGACAAAGAAAGAAGGCCAACAAGAACGCCCTCCAGCCAAAGGGAAGGATTTCTTCATGTCAAAATCCCCTTCACGACCACCTTACTACCAGTGAGCCAATGCTGCTGATGCTTGCAGTTATTGGGAAGTATACAAAAAAGAAGAAGTGAATGGAAACTTAGCCAGACCTGATCTTGCTAAGCCTAAACTTCGGTGATCGTGTATTACGTCCCGCAACGTGGTTACAGAAATTCTCTCTGAAGTTTAAACAAAGTCTTGAGATCATCACGGAATACTTGTCTAAAATGGGAAGCTTTTTCGTAAAATTGGAAAAACAGTTATTTAAAAGGTATTCCCTGACAAAACCAAAGCCTCTCTAAGCATATAGGACAACCTACTTTAATTTTAGACCAATATTGATGATCTTCATCATAATAAAATCGGTAAAATGTAAAAAAAAAAAGAGGTTAAAACGTAGCTTGCACTCAGTGAGCCACCATCATTTCAAAACGGCGGTTGAGTGCAAGCTACATTTTAACCGCCGTATTTTTACATTTAACTATTTTATTGTGACCAAGACCATCGTCTATTGATCGAAAATTAATATCAGTTGTCGTATATGCTTTGCGAGGCTAAAATGGCTAAAATGCTTTGGGGGCGAGGGACTGTAACTTGATAATTTGATGATTTCAGACCTTAAAGCATTTTAGATTGAAATTATTCTACTAGAAATTTACTGAAAGCTTCATACATTCAAGGAAATCAGTGTTTCACCCTCTTAAATCGTGTTTTTTTTTTAACAAAGTACAAAAAGCTTCATACATAAAGCAAAGTAAATAAATAAACTCGTAAACAAATAAACTAAATTGCTGAACAAATTAGAATAAAGGCACTGCGTTAACGCTATACAGAATCTAGATCACGTGCTTGAATGATCGCATAAACGCGGAATTTTCCTCAATGGAGTTAGGCCTGAACACCCTCCATGGACTAAGAAAGATTCGAATTATAACTTGTCAGCTCATCCCCTTTTTTTTATCGAATCAATTTTAATAGCCGATGGGCTTTTAATAGGCAATGCACGTTCAGTAAACTTTCACGTGCAACCACCAACCCTTCAGCTTTGACTTATCGTTATTTTTGGCTTGTAATTGAGCTCACTCTTTTCTAAAATTAGGTGGTAAGAGTGTTATCAGTCAAGATAAAGGGATAGAAAAATGGTACTCCTGAAATTTTACTTGTGATAAACTACACAGCTGTAGTCAACTAATTTTGTGCTCAGGGTAGAACTTACTTGGATTTTTACGTGACCAGTCTTCTGGCATGACTTAATTGAGTTCTGATAAGAAAATTTCAGTTGAACCCTATAAAGAAAGGTGTTAAAGATACCAGATAATTCATATCATCTACTAAGGTGACGTACACAAGTGACATGACGTAAATTTGGCCCTTTTTCAACCCCTCCACCAAATTATAAATATAAATAAATAAAAACATTTTATGCACCAGAGCTTGCAAAGGGAACAGGAAGGGTCGTGGGTGACCACTAACACCTGCCCAAAGGAAAGTTAAGAACAATAAAAAGCAGGTTGGGGAAGAAAAAAAAAACCCATAAAACACAAAAAGTAAAAATAGTTAAATAGTAAAAAAGTAAATATTAAAAAAGTAAAAAATAAAAAGTAAAAAAGGAAAAATAGCTAAGCCCACCTGACATACCTCGTTAACTCACATTTTGCGAGTCTGGATTTAAAAAATGCTAATGATGGCGAGGTCACCACATCTGTGGGCAGTTCATTCCACACTTTAACAACGCGATGTGAGAAGAAGAACTTACGACAATCTCGCACATTAGATTGGACAGTAAGTTTAAAGGGATGCCCCCTGGTCCTACAATCAAAGTTAATGGAGAAGAAGCGGCTGTAATCAACATTGCAAAGATCATGTAAAAGGGAATAGGTAAGCCTGAGGTCAGATTTAAGCCTACGCAGTTCCAGCGAGTCAGCCTTTAAAGCCTTTAGACGGTCTCCATACGGTTTGTCCCTGAGACTCAACAGCCACTTGGTGAACGATCGTTGAACCGACTCGACATGGTCAATGTCCCTGATTAAGTGTGGGGACCAAACGGGACTCGCATATTCAAGAATAGGTCTGACATAGACGCATAAAGCCCAAAACAAAGTCTTGCGATCCTTGGAGGTGAAGCAACGTTTAATCGTGGCTGCTCTTTGTCTAGCAGTTTTTACAATGTGGTTGCAGTGGGAGGCACTCTTGAGATCACCCGTGAACCAGATACCAAGATCTTGAACTTCCTGCTGATGATTTAAAGGTTCATCTGCCAAATAGTAATTTAAGTGATCATTTTTTGATCCAATATGGAAGACCATGCATTTAGGTGCAGCAAGGGGTAACTGCCAGTCCTGCGACCAGCAAACAGTATGCCTCAAAGCAGAGGCAAGTTTTAAATAATCATTTTCAATTACGATATGCTGGTATAACTTAATGTCGTCAGCGAATTTAGGCATAACTGTATTGCGTCACAACTTTTGAAATCTTTCCCTCTAGAAAATGATGTCACATACGTCGATACTCTACCCCGCTCCCTCCTTTGTTACGGTTAGAGAGTGGAATAATTCGGTTAAATTGCTAACTTGGTAGATATGTTTAGACCATTTTTTTTTGCCGATTATAAATATGGAAAACGTTGTTGGGAAAAAAAATGTAATATTTTACGGCAAATACTTTACTGTATGTCGTTATAAAAGATAAAAGTAGGTCTATCATAAAATTATGGTTCGGTAAAAAAAAAATGTTACCATCACAAATTGTGAGATCCACCTTGTCGAAACTGTCAATCTTTGCGTGTCTCTCCCTGCCTTACGTGACGCTATTTGTGTACGGGCCCTTGTTGCTTCAATGTAAATGTTAAAGATTCGGTTTGTGACTGGTTAAAAGAAACAAATCCTTAATGATTAACCTCGCGCCCTTCTCTTCCTACAAGTTAGGGTTGATCTAAAGAGAACACATAAAGTTAGGATTAAATGTCCTGATATTACAGGTTTGTAAACTGTATCTCTTAACGTTTACAACAACGCTCTCAAACGCGTGCTCTTCGTTGTATGTCTTCTTCTCGGTGACTACTTGCCGGTCGAGTTTACGAACGCCGTGTGTCATTCCTTGCTGCGTGCGTGCAACAAGCGGTGTTGCAGCAAACAAGCCTAATTCGGGTCTTATTGCGAGCATTCTTAAACACCAGCCTTGGGAGCACAGACCATTGGGCTGCAAGTAGGCAGCGTCCATCCCCCGGTGCTTAAGTTCACGCCCGGGTAAGTCCAACTCAGTTGCCGCGGAAAAGAGAATGGTGCCAAAGAAGACTCCCGGCAGACACCCCCGTCCCTCCCCCTCCCATCATCCTGACACCCTTCCAGAGCAACAGCCCTGGCACCACGCAGCTACGACACTAGTTCGCTATCGTCATGGCCATTTCCATACAAACCGCCTGCTTGACGACATTGATCCCGCGACCCTCGGCCTCCCTGACGGCCGCTGACCGAAACAGCGTTTCCCAAGCACGCGGCGGAAGTCACGCGGGATGCTGGAAGGGCATCGTCTGAGGAGAGGATCCTTGCTCGACCTCCTGGCACCAGCTTGCCTCCCCTCGACACCGGGACTACTTGGTGGCTATTGCTGCAAGCTGGCTGCGGGCAAGCACGCCTGTGGCCGCAGTTGAAAAATTGGTTTCCAGGAAATATTCGCAAAATTCGGGACTTCCGTACTTATTAAAGTTCAGGCGATGCGTGTGTTGTGGTGAATCGAATCGCGGTGTTGCCTGTACGACTTAGCATGCTGAGATGCTTATTGGGAAATCCTGAGCGAAAGTCCTGTACATGAAAGGCGTATGACAGTGGAATCGAGAGTCACTACTGCGTCGACAGTGGTGTAGTCGTGTAGGAGCGCATAGGAGCGGCGCTCCGTAATTTTTTTTTAAGGCGGAGCGGCGCTCCGGCACTTATTCTCTGCAGGAGCAGGCTCAAGCAGTATTTTTCTTAATTTACTTATTTTCAGACCCGATGCAGTGTCTATTGTGTTTGCGACCGGCCATCACCAATTCTCGATTTACTCTCTAGCATTTGCTCTACTATATTATTTACTATTTTTTTCTACATATAATCTACTATTTTGTTCGTACCACAAGAAAAATCAACGTGTTCAGTGTTAATATATAGGTTTGACAGATTGTAGCAAAACTGTTAAACAGGGAATCAGTAAACCTGAACCAATCACCTTTCAGCTTATTTCTAACCGCCTCTTCCCCCCCCCCCCACCCATTTCCTGATCATAGCTCCGCCACTATTTTGTTTACCACTACATCACTGTGCGTCGAAACTGTTTTCTGCTTTCGGTTTTGTTTGATACGTCTTGGACATAGTTTTCTGTATTGAAAAAACGTGAAACTATAGCTCTGTAATCAATGCCTTTCTTCACTTCATAGCATATTGTTCTGGTTCTCGCAATCTTTTTTTTTTTTTTACACAATTCTTCTGACATGGTTATAATTATTTAAATTGACACTGCTGTGTGGTAAAGAGCACACAACGGGAACATCCGTATGACATTTTGGTCCTGTTAAATGGAATAAACGTATTTTATTGTGTTGTGAGAGTGGACACCACGCAGAAAATGACGTGTTTTTGCTTAGTAGGATGGGGGGAATTCCATCAACTGTCTGACGAGCAGTTGATCAGAAAGTCCAAGTTGTAAGGATTATAAGTTTGTAACCTTCAGACAAATTAAGGAAAGTGAGGCACACTTTCGTAGATTCTGATGACTCCTATACGCTCTGATGATTCCTTGCGAAACGATGCCTCACGGTGGAGGATCTCTGTCGCCATCATGCCCTGAAATCATCCTTGACGAAGAATCCCTTACTACAGAGATAATAATAATAATAATAATAATAATAATAATAATAATAATAATAATAATAATA
>JAHWFP010056639.1:38689-62402 GCA_023313725.1 Lithobius niger
TCACTTCCATTATATTCAGCATGTTGCTGCTGGCCAAAATATCAGCGCACCATGTGAGTCAAATTTCCTCCCCCCCCCCTCCCATGCCGGCGAAAATAAATAAGGTACAAAGCGCTGTCGAAGCTGCCCCCTCGAGAAGCATGCTGTCCCGATATACTTTCCCGCAATGCAATCTCTCCAACAAGACGTGCGGGGCCGTACCCTGCTTCCTGACCGCTTGTGTAATTGTACATAGTGTATAGATGTCAACATATCTTCAATTATTAAATAAAGTGACAGCAATTTGCAGTTTATTTTTTTAATTGCGTTGCGTAAACTGAAACTGAACGCTAAAACCGAAATTTTTGTAGCGAGATAGTGGACATGAGCTGGTCACGTGACGAATCCGGGTCAGCTCCGAATCCGGTTCAAGCCACTCTGACGAAACGTAAGTGTATAAAGGTGGTGTATTGTACTAAGCTATTTCTGGTGTATGATTTTTCGCTGTTTGCCTTGGTTTACTCTTTCATTTTTGTTTGTGTGTTGGGCAGCTAATCACACACCAGCAAGATATTGTGACTTGTTCCGCGTTTTTGTTACAAAAGGGATCGGTCACACGTGTTGGAGTGGCATTTGTACCTGTCACATGTTTCAGAGCGTACTTTGTACCAGCCACACATTATCTTTCATTTTCTTATTATGTGGCTGAAAAAACTATTTATTTTGTAGCGTATATGTAAGGAGGTAGTGTTTAGCGAAAGGTTCGAAAAATGAGTATCGCTATCTCCGATTGGCGAATTTGTGTAGCTCGTCAGTTCAACCATAGATGGCGCCACATACTTTTCGAAAGTCATAATCATAAACAGTTTTCCAACGCATTAGAGGAAAGATACGTTAAGCTACGCGGAGCCGATTTTAAGTAATAGTTATTGGTTAAAAACTATTGGTTATCGATTTTTAAACCACGGCTGTGATGAATTGGCCGCGAGACATGCAAATACGTCGAGGGGACGAAGCCCCCGAGACGATTTGCATGTCTCGCGGCCAAATCATCGCAGCCGTGGTTTAAAAATCGATAACTAATAGTTCTTCATAAATAACATATTTATATCAAGGTTGGGACGTCAAGCTAACTCGTATTTAATTAAAACGAGTTTGTGTTTTGTGAAAAATTTCTCGAAAAGACTAAAGGTCATTCCACTTTAAGTTTACTGAGGGTGGAGTGGTTGGTAGACCGACGAGTCGTTTGCGACCGTTTGTGGGGGAGTGGGCAGGAAGGATATGCAGCGTCGTTTCGCCGTATTTCACTCTAGCCAGGTCGCTTGTGTTTTCGAATCTTTTCGGAGTGATAGAACTTCGATAAAAGGCTGCAGGGATAGAATGACATTCTGGGAAGGTATGTAATTCATTTTGAGCGTTTGTAGTTTGAGAATTGTTTAAAAACTAGGTAATAGGGTATCGGTATGAGTGAAGGTCATTGCATTTTAGTTTGTGGAGGGAAGGGGAGGGGGGAGTTAACGCAGCGCGAATGGCTTAGATATTGGCGAGACGTATAAGAGCTTGCAGGAATGGGATTTCATTCTTTTTAAGCAATTAAGTTTTGTACGTTTTTATTGCGTTACGTTTTTTTTCACGATGTATTTGGTCGTTGGTGTGTGTTCCCGGTCGTGTGATCCAGAAGTGTCAAAAGTGTGGGTTATTGGCAAAAGTGTGGGTTATCGGCAAAAGTGTGAGGTGACTTGATAACCCACACTGTTTGCGATGACGCAGACTTCCGATGTTGGTTAACGGGATTTATCCAACGGAAATTTAGCATGGCGTTGAGTTAGCGTGACGTCACAGCCGAAATGAAATAAACAGAAGAAATAAAGACACAAGAGTGCAATGAAATAAACACTGTTACGACGTTTCGGTTGCAACACGAGACCATTATCAAGTGATAATGGATAAAATCAATAAAACATGGGTAAAGAGAAAAAAAAACAACGTCCATCTTCACCTGGGCAAAACCGGGCTAGGGTAAGCACTGTGGCTAGGGTAGAACTGTGTGCAACCAGTAGCGCGGGAATGGGTTGGGGGGGAAGCAAATAAAAACAAGCATGTGGTAACTCAAGCAGTATAATACATGCATGAAACATGATTTCTCGTAGAGAACGCGTCATACGTGTATGATTTTAAGTTGCCACATGCTTATTATTTTTTAGTTCTTCCCCCCCCCCCCCCCTCCCCCACATGCACGGTTCTGATCCGTCTTTGTCTTACCTTAGCCTGGTTTTACCCGGGTGAAGATGGGTGCTGTTTTTCTCTCTTTACCCACACTGTATTGATTTTATCTTTTATCACTTGATAATGGTCTGGAGTTGAGACTGAAACATCGTGACTATGTTTATTTAAGAGCACTTTTGTTGCTTTGTTTCATGTTATGATCTTTACGTGCGTCTCAGATTTTGTTACGGAGTTGACTTCGTATTTCTTAAAGTTCCTATTTGGTCCTGGAGCTGGTATCGAAAAAAGTGGATGAAATCTCTACACTCTATTGTGGTCTAACCGCCACCTAGCGGCGTAGATGCCAACATCATAAAGGATGCACAAGGCTAGCTAAGATAGTAGGATTCAAAGGATTCACTTTTGAATCCCACTCCTGGAGCCAGGAACGCAGCTCCTATCTCATCTGGCCTTGATGATGAAACAACCACTCTCTTCAATTGGGTGACTGCAATAGAGGGATCATGAATCATGACCTCCTGACTGCAGATAGCCAATGAATTATCCATAATCTCCTCGCCATGTAAGAAACAATTTCGGCATTTGTGCTGACACCAGGAGCCGATGAAGCGAGCCCCCCTACGGGGCTATTATATGCATTATTCTAAGTCTCCATTTAGGTAAAGAGACTAGTAAAACTATTGAATGCTTGGTTGGATAGCCCTTGTGATTCTGCGTGCAATGCCGCAAACCATTCTTTTCTAGCTAGTACGTTTCTCGAGATATGACAATTTGATCATCGGGATTGTTAATTAGTTGCCGTAGCTATATGATCAGCCCCGAATTACTGCGATGTATCGAAAGAAGAGGAATGAAGCTACGGGTTGAAGACAAATAAACAAACTCCCGTCGTAACACCCTACGACGACATCGAGTTAGTTTGTGTACGTATCACGATGCACCCAACTGAACCGTGGCCCTTGGGTATCTTTAAAACATCCTTTCGATTTTGTTTTTGATGTCGGAACATGCCGGTGGTCGTGGTTAGGTTGTCCCACTTTCCAAAAGTGCACGCTTTCTCTTCTTGAATGCTGATTTGTTGCTCTTTCGTTGCACACGTGGACGGAATATTTGCGCATCGCCGTGACGTCCTGCCGACTACTGACGTCACATCCGTGGCGCCGACGTCACGGGCTAATCCTACTTCCCGCCATTTCTGTCGTCGAGGGAGACTGGAAGCACTCTCGCTCGCGCTTATCGAGTCGTCATCGGTTTAGAGACGCTGTCGCGTGGCCTGTCGCGGTGGAAGAGGAAATTTTCCAATCTGAATCGGGCACTTAAACGTGGTGCACTTTTGAATTTGACGAATTTGGCGAGGGTGGGGTGGGTGGCTGGGTGGAGTGGTCGAATTGAAATGGTTTTGGCTTTAAAGATTATGTTGAAAAGAATAATAACACATAACAATTTCGTTTTCATGCTGGTACTTTGGTTTAATCCTGATTCTCGCCGATTGTTGCGGCACTCAGTAGTAGTACTCAGGATCAATGCAAAACACGGTATCGCCTGAAGAGCAGGCTGTAAGACTCCAACCCCCCCCCCCCACCCAAAAAATATCCTTATAACCAATGAGACTATGGAAGGCATGATTCTATCAAGCAAATCCTGGGTGGTGGTGCTTAGCTCCCGTCATTTATAGCCTAATTTGTACTACGTCTTATATCACCCGGCCTGTCTTATAACATTCCGTCTGCCTCATAACAGCGACGCGCAGATCGCCATCAGCGCATTTACACTGCGCTTCTTTGCACTGCGAGTGATTGAGCCGTGGAACTCCTTGACCGAGGAGGCGTTCTCTGCAACTACTCCGGCTGCTTTTAAGCGTATTTTGAACACCTTGCTCTTGGCAAGGTTTCTGAAACGTTCCTACTGATGACCAATCAGTTTCCCTTTGGCTTCCACTTTGTCCCAGTGCCATACCATGTTCCCGACCTATTCAGGCTGAATTAGTTTTTTTTTTATCCATTTTACCTTTTTTCTTTACATTTTGAGCTCTTTTGGCTCTTTTTTCTTTCTACATTAAACTTTTTTTGTGGTGACAATAATTGGCCGTTCTCCTTTCCCTTTCCCTCGTCTGGCGATGCTAACGAGGACCTTCGTGTCCCTGGCAGGTCTAACCGAGTCGGTAAGGCAGGCGAGACCTTTACCCCTTTTCCCTTTCCACCACCTCTTTGTGGCCATGCTTGCATTGATTCTTTTTCATTTAAGTTTCTTTTAAATTTCTTTACCATTTTCACCATATCTTTTTGCCCTGGGCCCTTCTGCTTTTAGGCTGGCAGCCAGAGATTTTCCAAGATCCCCGACAGACCTGTTGCTCCAGCAACAAACTGTTTTATTATTATTATTATTATTATTATAAAAGCGCCAAGGTCGGCTGGGGTAGTAGCTACGTTCCTCGCAGCGAGGAACATAGCTTCTGTCTCGGTTGGCTTTGGTAATAGTACACGAAATAGCACCAAGTTAAAGATTATGTCGTCACAAACCGGAATGATTCTCGTATTTTAGCATCACAATTTACAATTTTCTAGGCTAGTGTCTTATAATTTTGCTTCGGCGATCTATTTGAATAATTAGTTGTAATTTTTACTGCATTAGTCTTTTAGATTTTTGATCTCAAACGATTAAAATTAGTACTGCGCACACACAGATATAACTTCAAGGTCTTTGTAGGCGCGCAAAGCATCATATACGTTCTGGAAGAACATAAATAAAGTTCCCCAATATTCAACAGAAAATCTCGTGGACGCCACATTTTTTAACGGATTTTTAGCAAGGGAAAGACTAACGGTGAGTAAATAGACCTTTGGGGCCGTACTTGATGTAGAGGATCGAGAAAAATTGAGCTGGGAGGTATATCCCTTTAAGAGTATAAAATACGGATGTACGCCTTAAAAAACTTGTGCTCTAAAAGAACAGATACAAGAAAAAAAAAGTGTAAGACACTAGCGGCGCACTAATACGTGTAAAAGAATCTTCAGCGCCCCACCCCCCCCCCCAAAAAAAAAAATTATATAAAAAAACAAGCTAGAGCTTCTTTTACTCGTATTGGTGTGACGCTGATGGCTTACATGTCTTTTTCTTGTGTCTGTACCTTTAGAGCATTACGTTTTTATCCCAGAAATAGCCATATCTTCGCTTCGCTCACTCTTTTGGCGTCGATCCATGCTTCATGTAATTTCTTTGATCGACAGAGCGTCACGGAATGGATATACGGATTATTTCGACGGAAACTAATTGCATTGTTGCTCACCTCACAGCTCGTTCACCAGATACCTAGCTTTATAATTTTTTGCTGCTCTTGATCGTATTAGTGGTAAGGCCGCTAAAAATTAATTAAGTGGTTCTCGGGAGTGGTACTAAAAAAAAAAATTGACGCGAGCGCACAGTGTTTTTTTATTTTACGTTTTATTCGTGATTTTTCAGATGTGCTTTTTTTTCTACCAAACATAACAAAATCAGTAGCCTACATTTTGGTGGAAAGTACAATATCTGTGTTTTAATTCCAGGGTGAGCGTGCAAACGTTGCACATTTGATAAAAGTCATGCTTTTTGATCCAAGTTTTCAGTTGTGACATGCCTGTGAACAACCCTTGGATTTGTTTTGAGACGATCATGTGAATGGGGCAAACAGCCGATGTGGTCATCGGCTCCAGAAAATGTTTGATGAAAGTGCTGATGTGTCATCGGAATGTTTTTATTTTTAGACAAAGTCATACAATACGTTTCACGCGCTGAGAAAAAAAATTCATGAGTGCGCTCCTGAGAACCACTTAATTAAGTTTTAGCAGCCTTATTCCTTTGCATACTCGCTTAAAACAATCATCAAGGATGACGTCAGGATTTCGCGCAACGTTGGAGATTAATCGTCGACGAATCAAACCATGACCACGTTCCTTCGAGCCATTCTAAAGTTACGTTATGTGGAGTCGCTAAATTCAGTCAAGAAATGGTAAGGGGGAGGGAGTGGTAGGGGTGGGGGGGGAGCCAATTTCTTTGCTGCGGACGGGATGTCGGCGAAATACTGTTAAAGAATTTGCTATTTTGCTCCGTCGCTTTTCTGCTTGTAATGCCTTAAATTCCGCGCCATATGTTTTACGATTTAGATCTAAATCAAGGCAGGCGCTGTACTAGAGAAAAGCCGCAACTTCTCCACAACGATATAAAAAAAAAAGAGAGGAGACCGAAGAAAAAGAAAGAAAAAAAAAAGGAATTGAAAATTTATTTACAGTTTGGTGCATCCTAACGGGCACCCTTAGAAAGCCACTCCCTGACCTTAAACCGTTTCGTTTGCGGAACGCCGTGGCATTTTCTTGGTTATGGGGGCGGAATGAAGTGCCGTCCAGACTTGGGGGCGTAACTGAGCGCAAGATAGCGTTGGATATAGCGGTATGTAAGACTAAAGCAGACCTCTGTAGGGAAAAAGGCCGTGGCCACCGGGGAATTTTGTTTGGGAGGTGGAGATGGGAAAGATTTGGAATTTGAAATGTGATGCAAGAATTAGAGGTCTAAAGAGCGGGTGGGGGGGGGGGGGGGAAATAAATACCTCGAACCGTGTAAAACAACTCCTCTTCAATTTAGTGCCTTTCAAACTTTCAAAGCAAGTTTTTAGAATTTTTTCAATTGCAAGAAATTTGTCTACTTTTACCAAACTTTATGCTTAACTTCGGGGCTTCCTATCCGGGGGCCCCCCCCCCCCAACATGTATCGGTACAAAAATGGCAGTTAGAATTGCTCGTAAAGCAGAAACCCAACCCTGTTTCCGATTTGTGATTTGTGTGTTTTGACGCAATTGCAAGATTACAATTACAAGATCACAATTTTTTTCATTTGCAAATTGCAAGAAGTTTGTGTATCTTTAACCAAACTTTATTCTTAACTTCAGGTCTTTTCCCCACCCCCCATCCCCCAAAACCCGGATGCACCACTTAGAGAATGTAGAGAATCTATTTTGAATTGATGATTTTTTTAACCGAATTCTACATCACTACAAGAATGGCAGTTAGAATTGCTCTTATAACAGAAATTCACCCTGATTCCGATTTGTGTGTTAGCGATTTGTGTGTTTTTGCTTAATGTGAGAATACAAGATCTGCTAAGGAGTGAGTTGTTTTCCCTCCTTGTCGATAAATTTGTGACCTTCAGGCTACCACTCAGACCAGACTCAGACAGGTTGAAAAGTTTCTAAGCTCCACTGGATCCTATATTAAGAATCAGCCTCATCAACGTAGTTGGTAAAGTGCCCAGATATTAAGTGGGATGTCTTGGATACGAATCCCACCTGGAGCAGCTGACCTTTTCTTTCTTTCTTAGGTAATTCTGGTTAATGGGTTAATGTTGTCTGTTTCGTTCACCAATTGTTTGTTTATTTATTTGAGTACTAGACGACCTGGGAAGCCATACGCTCATTTCTAACCTAACTTAACCTATCCTAAATCTAACCATAAGTCCAGCACCAACACACCACAGGGACACCCCCAATACCCCATCCTACTGTCAAGCCACCACTTCACTACCGCAAGAGATACCAAAGTACAACTCGGCGAAACACCAGAACCAATAATATCTCAATGAACAATAAATCTAGACACACGCTAGTGTGTCGCGCCAAGTTAGGCCGCAAACATCACATCAATTCAATTATCGAGGTTGTAAACCACTGTAGCGCGACGCCATAGCGTCAGTGTCTTATATCTTGAAGCATATTTTGGGCACATTTCACGTACTTGGAGAAAAATAATAATGCGGTACAAAAGCTTAAATTGTATTGAAATCGAGAGCAATAACCCACCTGACAAAAATTAACTCGTGTTTGAATGCCAGCTAAGCTGCTTTCAATGCAAAATCTGACCTCAATAACGTTGTAAATGTGTTACTACTAGCTAGCTAATTCGCTCATCCCCATGTTAAATCCCATAGGGTGATTATTCATCGCTACCGAGATAATGGGAAGGCTTCCAGCTATGAAATTGGACGAATGGGTGCAGCACAATACGATCTGCGTACCTTTTATGGTTTGGAGCCAGGGGGTGTAACGGAGATGGCGTGGGTGGGCGCGTAAGTACGAAAATATTGTTATAACCATTGTTAGTATTGTCGGCATCGTCTGACAATGACGTGCCAAAGTTCTGACAATGACGTGCGTGCCTAGACACACACTAGTGTATCACGATAAATCTAAACAACGTTGCAAAGAAATTGTATTCACGTCTACTTACGAAAAATAAACCAAATGTAAAAACAAATCAAAATAAACAAAGCCAAAAACTGATGAAGAGGCCACTAAGTCGAGAGTGGTTCGGCCTTTCAAAGGAGTGATATCAACACACCAAAACTAACTAAATAAAACAAATTACAACAAAATTAAAACCAAACCAAAAACCTATAAAGAGTAATCGCACTGAATAATACTTTGTATGTTAAATGAAAACTTGAACATTGCTACCGAAAGTAGCAATGTTCTAGTTTTCATTTAACCTTCGAACTATGAAGCGGTGCGATTAACTTGGCAAATGTTTTGGTGTGTTGATATCACTCCTTTGAAGGGCCGAACCATTTGGAACTTGGCGGCCACTATTACCAGTTTTGGTTTTTGATATGATCTAAAGATATTGTTTATTGAAAATTATTGGTTTTGAGAAACGTAACAAGGAAACAGAAACAGGCCTAGGTTGGGTCCAGTGCAGGTAAAGCGAATTGAAATATTTTAAAATTTATATACATGTTCATTTTTATGCATTTGCCATATTAATTAATGGTGGCGAGTTTGAACTAATGAATGGAATATTTAGTAGTATTTTCTTGGCAAATGCGTTTACATTTGTGAGGATAATTACAAACTACTGCGTAAAGGACTGTACGGGCGCGGTTACGCAATTTGCTAGGTAATCGTTATTTATTAACGATTAATTTCCCGTTTCTGTTAAATGAATGCGGTAATAGGCAACAAATTAAATGTATTATAAATAAAAACACGGATAAAGAACAAAGGGCAACAGTCATTTTAAACATTGGTACAACATTGTTGACATTTCACGCTATTTCCAAAATTTGCTATTCTCGCTGAAAAAACAGCTTCTAGCAGTGATCAAACGACGGCAGAATAAATAGCTACTCGCAGCGAGAAATCAAAATCCATCATGGCGTCCATTTCGGGGTTGTCGAATCGAAGACAAATCATCGAATACCGGCATTCAGAAATCTGTCTGTCGTCTTGTACAGCACTAAAAATTGTTTTCTAGTTGTCATAAATCGACGCTGTCATGTTGCACGCTTCATACGTCGTATCGCGAGGCACGAGGAGGAGATTGCGTCCGCGCTATTGCCATGGTTACAACGTGTAGACAACTTGAAAGCCACATTCTTCGATAAAGGCGAGAAACAACCAGCAGATTTAGTATTAACCAAGAGAAAGCTAGTAAGCGAGAAATTTGTCGTTGCGTAAGCGAGCCCTGAGGGTCAGGTGCCTATTGCTTCAATTTTAACAACATAACTTAAAAACGGCAAGAGCTACTGCCTTTTAGGCCATATTGCAGCTGGAAATCTCTCACTGACAGTGTTTCCACTTCTAACTTACAGAATTTCCCTGAGTAAACCGAAATATCCCTTTTTTTCCCTTGCACTAATAAAAATCTCTTTTTTATTTCCGTTATTTAATTTCCTTTCATTACACCGCTATTTTCAAACATTTCCTAATTTTAAAAAAATTTGAGCCTGTTTTAATGACACAGGAACGCCACCTCTGAAACAAGTGAAAATAAAATTTAAACGACTACTTATTTTATTAGAAGTAGTCCTCCTACTGTTCCTGCCAGAAATGATGGGCCTGTAAAAATTAGTAATCCCTCAATTCTTGTGATTTTAGCCTTAACAAACCAACAAAAGACGAGAAATAAACGCTAACCAAATAGTGAATTGGGGTGGGTAAGGGTTTAAAACGTTCACACGCGGTTGTTTCGAAAGGTGGGTCTGGATAGAGAGAATATCGTGAGTTACTAGAGAAAATTTCAAATTGCACACAGAATTTCCCATTTTCCCCCTTTTTCCTTGTTTAATATTTTTTACCCTTTGAAGAGCATTTCTCCCCTAAAAAGGGAAAAATTCCCTGTAAGTGGAAGCACTGCTCATTGAGGCAATCAGTATGATTTATCGGAATATCAAAACGGTGAAAAATTAAAGTAGTTATCCTGTTTTGATTCAAACTTTCAAGTTAACTTTAACTTTAATGAGTAAAATCCAAGCGCCCAAAGGGCATTACAGGATTTGCGGTTGCTATTTGGAGCCGAGCTGTATTGCGTACTTGCCTCTGACATTGTGTCAGCCACCTTTATTCTAAATTTAAAACTTTGTAACTTTTCGTTTCGATGTCGTCGTGGTTAGTTTGCACATTTTCGGTTATTTATTTACATTTTCGTAAGCGTTGTGGTTTTAGCGTTGCTGGGGCCATTAGCCTTTTCGTTGAGCGCCTTACGAATCGGCGCAGCGTGCGTAACAGAACCGTGTTACAGATTATTTTTATCACGCATCATGGTGTTGGGTTGCACCATATAACGGGGAATTTCCGAACTGTTACACGAAGACACGTTAATAATTCGTACTGTGGTGTAAACGTAGAGTCTCCTATGTAGGTTCTTTTCGTAGAAACAACCCCCGAAGCAGAATTTTCTGCTACTGTCTGCGACAGCAATTGTCAGGGAAAAATTATCTGCAGCTAATCTTCGTATGGTTACGTGCATATTTATTGGTTTTTACTGAATAACTTTTCAGTGTCTTATTCTATTGATCTGGCTCTTCCACCAAAGGAAAGGTCTCGTCGAGACGATTAAAATGCTGTATTGGAATATCCAAATCGGTCAAAAATTGGCGAAACGGCGGAAATTTGGTCAAAATGGCACGTTTTGTCTGCGACTGTGCCAGATTATCTGCGACATAGTCGCACGTCGCACCCGCCTTCGGGTAAACAACTACGTCATACTGCGACAATTTAAGGTTTCAAATTTGAAGTTCTCGTAGATGGTGCAAACAGCACTTTTGGTCGCCACGTTAAAGGGAATTCTTCCCATCACGAAGCGATTGTGTGGCAATTCTTTTTTTCTTTTTTTTTCTGGTCTTCTAATATCTGCAGTCCTAAATAGACAGAAATCGGCGAGAACTTCAAATTTGAAACCTTAAATTGTCGTAGTACGACGGAACCGGATTCGAACCGGCAAACCAGTCCATTACCAGATCACTACCATACCGCCTTTACCGATATGGCCTCATGTCCACTGGCATAAAGATAACTCACTGTTATTTAGGTCACTAACAGTATTGGAAAACGAGCCGAACAGCGAAAATCATACACTGGAAATAACGTAGTACAGTAAGCCACCTTTATGCACTTACGTTTCGTCGGTATGTTTGTGTATATTTATTCAACCCTTGGTTGAGCCTTTGTGTACAAAGGCTTAATCAAGGGTTGAATAAATATACGCACACATACCCAAGAAACGTAAGTGCATAAAGGTGGCTTACTGTACTACGTTATTTGGCTTGTTTTCCTCTTTCCTTTACATAATTTGTAGTGATTTGTGTATTTACAACTGTGTTGGTCACGGTTCACCGGTTAGAATCCAGGTCACATTACTTGAATGAAACTAAGTTCATAAAGATGGCTTACTATACTACGTTATTTCTAGTGTAAGATTTTCGCTGACGTCTATTTCCAACTTACAGAAATATTTGTAGTGGGTAAAATGCGACGATTTACGATTCCAAATTTAAAATGTTGAGTCTTATATATCGATAAATTCTAAAAAAGCATGATTCGAACTCAACAATACTTTTAGGGATTTAAAGCAAAATTTCATAGCAATTTGAACTTTCGTTTGTGCTTTATCCAGACTACAAAAGTGCAACCAACCAACAGTTTTGCAGTTTCGTATCCGTTATATGATACTCTTCGCGCGCTCAGCAACGCCAATAGAAAAAAAAAAGCGTTACTGAGAAGGGCACGTCTGCAATATTTTAGAGCCAAAATTATTGGTGTAAACTAGAGCCTAAACAGGAGCACGTTAGGTGGTCGTCTGCCTCTCTTCGTAAAATTTGGCTGTTCTTCTGTCGACTTCGAGGTCCCATCGATTGAAAAAGATCTTTAATGAGATGGGTCTGCGGGATCTAACGGTAGGTCCGGTGGCTGTAAAACTAGAACTCTGAACAAAGTATCCGAGTCCATTGACTGCGGGTGTGTGAGGTTCCCTAACGCTGCTTCCGTTCTTTTTTACAGCCCTTGATAAGCGTTTGGAGCAGAAAACGACAAAGAGGCCTAGACGTCTTTATTCGAACGGAATGCTCCCTCGTAAAAATGAGTACCCCCGTTTCCCAAGATCTGTCTCGGTGTCCGTGGAAAGAATTGTACGGAGTGGAAACTGTTGTTTGTACGAAACTTACTATGATTGTCGCTGTAGCTATGTATTGCAAAAAAAGAAAAATAATAATTTTTTCAGAAATTAAATTTTTTTGATACAACTATTTAGTAAAAGTAAACTTTTTTTTTAATATTCACAACAGTACTTTATTTTATTTTCCAGTTACCATGAAGCACCCTTGAGGCCTTTTTTCGGCCTGTGGCCCGGTGCTTAAGCACCCAAAGCGGGCCGGGGCCCCCCTTTAATAAGGCCCTGCAAACTAAAGCAATTTCCGAAAGGGTTTGGAATTGTTAGCAGGGATTTACCAAAGTCGAAAGTCTGGGGTGTTCTGCCCACTGCCAACCATCGTCTCAGTCGGAAATATCGAGAGGATCGACGAATAAAAATGGGATAGAAAAGAAAAATGAAAAGAAATTTCCAAATCAGAAATTTCAGGCTTTACCTCTCTTCCCCCTAATATTTTGTCTTCGATATGCCCCTGACCTTTACCGATACATCTTTTTCTCTTATCAACCTGAAGATTGTTGGCAACTAATACTGACAGTACACTGTAATAAACTGCTACGGTTCAGTTTTAGGGTTGTTATTGCTAGTTATGCCAACCCTACTCGAGTTGTAGATCCACTGATCCACAGTCAGCATAATTGCAGTTTCGAAACCATTTTAGCCCACGTATGACGATGCCATGCAACAGTAGCTTGGTGTTCGGATCTCGTAGGGACTATTGACAATCTTGCACAGCAACTTGTAAAATTATCCCTAAATTGTTGGATAATTTGACAAACTTCTGTGCGGCAATCACACCTTCTCAGAAGCATCCCAGTAGTGCTGAAAATATAGGTATTTTCATTGAAATGTATTGCCGAGAAGGAATTTGCGGTAAACCCGTTTTTGTCGGAATACACTCAGTCTGTATGTAGCCTGTAGAGTGCTGCTACTAGATTTTCCAAGGCAGAGTGTATAATGAGGCAAAATTGTGCACCTCTTCTCAACGAGTAAACAATTGTGTGGGCGAAGTGGCTCTCCGCCCCAAACAAACTATAGTGAACTTTCTCCCATTTGGGTCTCCTGACTCGTGGACTTTGGGCCCCTGCCTCTTGGGTCGGGGTGAATTGTGCCTTTTGCACCAACCCTCATTGAGGCACTGGTAAGAGTGAGTGCATGTAACAAAAAAAAAAAAAAAACGTAGCTTCCACGCACTTGTGGAAAAGCCGAAAATATGGCGTTGGCTAAACACAGCCATTGCTATCTTAATGCTTCTTTTGTCGTTTGTTGAGGCAGTGCCGTACTGCCTGCATGCCTGATGACAGTTGGACTCGAACAGGGTCGGATTGGGAGGGGTTGGGTCTCCTTGGGAATGTACTGCAGGGGCCTTTGGATGCCTCGCGGGGACGGTAAGGAGGGGGGAGGGCTGAGGAAGTGCCAAAGTTAGAACATTTTTTAAAGAAATCTGCGTAAATTTGAATTTTTTTTGACAACTTAGAGATGCAATTTTCGTACGATTTCATTTTAACTTTTTCAAAATATTTTGGGGGAAACAAGGGCCTCCTGTAGTGCGGGGTGGCGCCCTGTAAACTAGCGTATCTAAAGAAATCAGCATGACTTTGAAACGTTTTCCTGCAACTTAGAGATTCGATTTTCACACGAGTTCATTACAAATTTTAAAAACGAAATCTTTTCGAAACAATGATCTCCTGGGGGCACGAGGGGGGGGGGGGAGGTGAAGGGCAGAGCCCTACAAGCTAGCGTATTTTAACGAAATCAGCATACATTTGAAACCTGTTCCTACAACATAGAGATGTAATTTTCATACGAATTAATTTCAACTTAAACAAAATTTTTTTAACAAGGACCTCCTATAGTGGGGACCTCTCTGAGTTCCCGATCGGTCCTATCCGACACTGGTCACGCGAACTGTTTAAGAAGCGAGCTTATTCTCGTCCTCCAAAAATCGCGTCGTAAAAGCCACTGTGCTCCTACTTCAAGTCCTTCCTTCCTGTCAGTCATTCAGATATCTTGTAGTTTTCATTTCTAGACTTTTACCTCCATGACGCAATACAGCGAGGGCAAAAGCAAAATGCCAAATTGATGTCTGCAGCAATCTGTAAAATTAGTCCTTATTCAAGGCGGTTGAGAAGAAGAGTCAAGACAACAAGAGTGGCTTTACGACTTAGATTGGCGTTGAAGGTATGGTTGGTTGCGGAGACACGTCGAGTAGCTTAATGTTTCCGGAAGACTGGAGGACGGCAGCTTATTTTATTGCGGTCGTTACTAGAAGGTGGAGAAGGGGGGCGGAGGAAGGGCGTTCTAATGACCGGCTTAAGAGACCACAAGCTGCAGCGGGTGAAGCGCAGTTATTTCCGGTTTGTGCTGTTCCTTATGTTTGTGGAGGCAGTTAACAAGCATAATATTAATAGTAATTCCCGCAGGCTCTTGTACTTGGAACCGTTGCCGTTAACTGAGGGTAGAGGAGAGACGTTGGAGACAGTGCTCGCCGCTGCCTGGTGGCCCATCTTTCTATGATTCTTTCCTTTCTCATTTTCCAGCGCAGTTAAAAAGTACTGTAACCTTACAGGTATGTGGTACGAAGAAAGGAATGATATGGGAGGAGCATCAAATACACAGGTTATAGGCTCCCATTCACAAGCCAATTCATGCTTAATTTAGGCTAACGGTACACAGTAACACGGTAACAGTTAAAAAATATTAAAGGGCAATTACGTCCATTTTGACACGCATGTTTGACTTTTAGATGACTTACACAATAACTAAACACAAGAATTGCGGTAAGAATACGCTACTTACGTCCGATATAACAATTTAATTACTGCATCACCAAAACACGACACGGAGATCGCCATTGTTTTGCTGGAACGCTCAGAAATTAATGCCGACAGATGTCACTTTTCGATTTCGACTCGCAGCCGATTGAGATAGCTGTATTGACTGTGAGGAGCTCAAGCGTCTCACGGCCTTAGCTGGCCACTACACTGCTGGCCAGCTAAGGCTGTCAGACGCTTGAGCTCCTCACAGTCAATACAGCTATCTCAATCGGCTGCGAGTCGAAATCGAAGAGATCCAGCAAAACAATGGCGACCTCCGTGTCGTGTTTTGGTGATGCAGTAATTAAATTGTTATATCGGACGTACGTAACGTATTCTTACCGCAATTCTTGTGTTTCGTTATTGTGTAAGGGATCCAAAAGTCAAAATCCATGTCAAAATGGATGTAATTGCCCTTTAATTTGCAGGAAGAGAATTGCAGCAGCATAGAGGGGGAGGGGTGAGGCTTAATGGCGCGTCGACAACGAGGTCATTAACGCCAACCTCAGTCACAGTGCATTGGTCCGGGTTGCCTCTGCGCCACACATTACAGAGATGTAAAACAAACCCCCAAATCTAGATCGTATCACACGTCTGTATTTCCTGCAAAAATTTAAAAATCCCGGACAGGAGGACAGACCTATTGCCCAATTTGCCGTGCTATGTCTCGTGGAAGATGGAAACGATGGCGAACACCATCAAGATGGTGACAAGGAACATGGAGACAAAGAACTGCAGCGGAAGTGCTGCTGAGACACAGCTAAAGAGTCGCAACGATTAGATCAATAAGCCACTGAGTATAAAATACAGAAGATATGGCTGAAGCGTGTAAGAGATGAAGGTGGAATGACAACCATACGTCTTCACCAACAAAGGAGTCATTGTGAATCGTACTGCGTTCAGCACAGTCCTTTTGCACTTTTACGTGTAGAATAAGAATTAAGTGCACTTGGTGTGAATTAAAGGCGGCTTGTCACCTTTTCAATTCCTAGATGCAGCAGTAGAATCTTCGAGCAATATAAAGAAAATAGCGGTAAATTTAAAAAAGGAACAACACTTCGCTGCAGCGCCGAGAATTTTCATAGCGAAAACGGGAACACGTGACCCACATCAACCTATTGTATGACGGAGAATCTGGAAGGTGGATGCTGTGTTTAGAATATGGGCAACGCTATCGAAATGGTGAACCGACACCTTTAAAGTGCTTGACGTCGAAAAGGAAGGGGGTTCAAAACAAATGTTGTGTCCTTGCCGCTAGCAGTGTTCCGTTTACGACCAGCGTTAAAAGCGAGAAAAAATGTTGCTTAATAATATTAAAGACTTATTCCAGTAGGAATGGAATCATCTGCATAGTGAGCGTTAGTAACCACTTATGCAGTGCTCCCCCCCCCCTCCCCAAAAATAGGTAGCCAACAAACGTAGGTTTAGCAACGAAGTCAATAGGAAAAAAAATAATTAGTGTGAAGTTAAACGGAGAAATTTGCACCCAGTTAGGCAAATAAAATACGATAACTAGAACATGGGTCACTAGTGTTGTTAGAATAGAATAGAAAAAATAGATTGGTGCACGTCACCAGTGCCAGAGAGAATAAACACAGAAAATGGATATAGTTCGATGACACGCGAAGAAGTACTGTCAACAGTGTTGTGACTATAAACTGTTCACCCTATTTAAATGAAACTTAACTGTCGTACATCAGTTCAAATAATAAAAATGAGGTGGAAATGTTATTATTACTAATCGTTGTGCGTGTACTTCACAACTACCGTTGGCACTAGTAATTGTAAACTATACAAGAAATCGCCTATGTCGTCATCTTCAGTCAAATTGGTTGATTTTACAAGCCAGCTGGCAATGTCCACGGCTGACGCCCTTTAAAAAAATTATGCTCTATGGAAAAGAGAGAACATCTGACTTTAAAATGGTGTCTAAAAACCGTAAATACTTAAGGTTGAAAGCCAAAAACTTTTACCGTTTTTAATATATTTTTTAAATTAAATGAAAATAATGCTACGATTGCAGGAACATGATACCATACTTTTAAAATTTGATGAAAAGTAATTCGGGCCTCAATTTTTTTCCCAACTATTTGGGTGACCATGAAAGGTTCCTACGGATCAGCTGACGAGAATCTCGTTTTCAGGCCATCTTTGTTTAAATTGCATTGATCGATATAAACCATGTCGAACCAACTCATCACATAATTATTTGTATGCCTAAATGACCCAATTATAATGAAAGGTATAATTGCAGAGTGAGGGGTGAGTTTCCAGGCAAGGCATTTTGGATTTGATTTCGTCCAACTTAGATTAAATTAAGTTACGGAACTTACCAACTCTATTGGCGATTGGTTTTGATAATTTCCGATGGATATCTCGTTTGAGGTCACCTGTGACTGAATTCGTTCCACCATCGTTGATCGAAGTAAGTAATGGCTCGTTCGAATTGTGGAGCAATATTCGATATTTCTCGTATTGTGAGGTTTCGAATACTTCAATTAAGAAAAATAGTGAAAAACTTAGGTAGTCAATACTGCAATCGGATTCATTTTTGAGTACCTTCAATTTAAATGCAGATGACGCCCGAAACTTCAGAATTTTGATAGAGCCTTTTGACGGTGGCCTCGCGCAATTTACTCCTTTTGTTTTAACACACCAAGACGAAAATTAGTTAGAAAACAAAGGGAACTTTAGTTTACTATTCAACATAAGACTTTTACTTAACTTAAAAAGCACTTATAGAATGTTACAAAGTAAAAACCGGAAGGTGCACAAATATACATAAAAACTGGACGTTTCGGCTCATCCTAGAGCCATTATCAAGAAGAACAAGTGAAAAAAATTGCAAATAACACAAGAAAGTCATAAGTACAGATGGAGTCTGCAACACAATTCTACCCTTTGTTCCAGCGTTCGTACTGAGCACAGGGAGCCGTTACAAAAGGCCGGCACACTAAGAATATTTTATGACGGCTTCCTGTGGTACCGAGTGCTGACCCCATACGGCCACTTGTCGAACTAGTGACCACTTTTGAGGTTTTTACCTAATAAATATATATGAAAAATATCACTAGTGCTGTAAAATATTCCCAAGCACGTTTCAGTTTACAAGCAGCAAGCGGTTAACCTACCTTGACGAGTAACGCATTTTGTTTTGCAAGCCAAGGCCGACTGAGGTAGAAATTTCATAACTTGCCTAAGCTCTACGCCTGTTTTCTCGCGTGCCAGGAAGTTAATGCCTGTTAGCACTGCTGTGGTAAATAGGATTTTAGCGATGTAAACCCACCTGGCCAACAGTCAGAAATCAAAATCTGCAGCTTCTTTCCCAGACGACCTTGTGTCTAGGAGTGGAATAGAAAGCGAGGGATACGAATGGACACTCCTACATCCACGAAACGTGTATGCATTTATAATTAGGCTGCACCGATTTCGAGCTGCCGAACCGATTCTCGCCGAGCAGAGCGTGATTGGCAATGATCAATTACGTCCATTTACCCGATCTGAGCGGCTCGGCTCGGCTCGTGTCTAGTTTTGGCACGCGATCCTGGGGCCGATGAACCTTGAATACGAGCTTCATTCTGGATTCCAGTCGATGATTATGGTCGATGTATGTTCTTGCTGCAGGAAGATTAACGGCTCTACATAATTTAATACAGGAACTAAATTTGCAGGTATTTCGTGCAGATTAACTACTTTTTTTTAATGCTTTTTCGGACATTCGCTTTCATATTACAATTGGCAACCTCAGCATTGTTTTGGTAACACCAGGCTGTTTTCTTGAAGATTTTTGTTGCTTATCGAAGCCTGCTTGATATTTAGCAATTGCCGATTAATAAATGTGCTATTTTCTGCTCGGCATCACTGATCGGCTCGGTTCTGCTCGGTGTACCTGGCATTTTTTGAGACAGGGGGATCGGCTGGGGATCGGCTCGACAGGAAAAATGTGCTCAGTACAGCCTTAATTTATAAGCTTCTGACTAAACCCTTCCCCCACTATTTTTCTTTTTCCATGAACGTCTAGAGTTGGAGTCTTCCGTTCGTTCCGCTTCTCCTTATGAAGATATCGGTTTACGTATTTGCGACGTTTGCTCATTTGAAAGTATCAGTATTAAGCAAATTATTCAAAGATAAACGTTCAATAACTAACAGATGTAACAAATAAAACGATGCCAAGGGAGCACACGTTAAAATCTATCCTTTGCAATGATCGAACTCCAGCATCGTTCTCCAATTCTACAACACGAAAATGAGAGCGAATTTCGAAGTTTCGATTAATTTTTCAACCCCTCCATCCATCAGATTCAACTTACAGTTCTGTTCCCTTGCGATGCATAACGTCATTTGCAAAAAAACAATTGCGTTTGGATAAACGACGGCGTAGCTTTGAAAATTGTTAAGCGTGGCATCTCTCGTATACTTACCCCTAAAATGCATATTTTATGCGGCTTATTAATGTTGTCGTGAACACACATAGAGCTTTGCGCTTAACCTTCTCTCTACGTTCTTCGTCTCTGTACATTGCTCAACATCACCTCTATGCAATTCAATTTTTTTTTCTGTATTTTTGGGCGAAAGTGCAATTACTGTTGTAATAAAACATTCATGGCTTCCAACCTCGCTGCAAGGTCACGCCGCCGAGCAGTAAAACTTTTCATTAAAGGGGACGTAAAATTCTTTTATTTTTACAACAGTGTTGCTTGTATAACGGTTGAGCCATGGGCGTAAATGAATGCCGCTAAAACAGGCGTTTGTGGGCGCTCGATGGTCTTGGTGAAAGCACGTGCCAGAATTCTGCGGAAGGCAATCGATTTTTTGATTTGACGACCTATTGACGGCCTTCGGTTATAATAGAGACTCCGCGGTGGGCTGGCAGATGCCTGCTGGTTTTTGAATGAGTTTGCAAGAGTTTTTACGTAGCCCACGTAAAGCGTCTGCACTCGTGCGTCTTTTTATTACTTCAAAAATCGTAGTAATGCGTTGGTATAGTGAGAATGGACTGCTTGATTTGATAACAAATTACGATGACGTTAAAACTGGTTTAGTCAATGAATTGCTGTTTTATTTTTCACACTGAAATCACCAAAGTGAGATATGAGATCCAACTGTAGCGTGAGGGCACAGACATGTGACAGGGCAGGGACAACTTCCAGTAAAAGGGCATGCACGCTGCGGCTTAATTTTTCTGGAGAACTTTTTTTTTTGTGCTTGTCACTCACTTTTTTTTTTTTTTTTACCGTTTTTGCCTCTTTCTTGGGCTTCCTGTTTTTTTTTACCCTTTTTAGTGCTCCAGGCCCTTTCTCCTCGCTACGACCAACTTTTTTCACTGCAGAAAAGCAATATAGGGCATGTTTTTTCTTCAAGACGGGCAAAAAGGGGGAGTTTTTCCAAAAAGGGCAGGGACAATGCCTCTTCCCCCCTGTGCACGTCACTGAGTGATTTGTATTAACGATAATGATTTGTATATTAATGCCTCGAAAACATGCTTCCTACCAATAATGACATCACATATGAAAATAGAAAACGTAAACATTAAGCACCGTATATTGGGCTGTATAAAACTAAACTGTAGATGTAAGAATTTGAAAGCATAAATGAAATAAAATACTTAGAAATATTAAATGACAAAAATTGGTAGTTTTATAATGATATTGAAGGACTTATTGGAAAAATAAGAAAATGATACCGACACGATACAAACTCTAGAGACTTAATAAATAAACAATTAAAAAAAAATAAAGGTTTATGAAGCTTTAATCCTATCACAAATAGATACGCGTGTATCTATATGCAACGACTTCAGAAGGATTACTGAAAAGGCTTCAAGAGATTTTGAATAAAGCGGCAAAAGTACTTTTTTCAAATTTTAACGAAACTGAAAAAAAGGCTAAACATATTTAGACAAAAAAAACTCAGTTAAAAATATACTCGATTATACGATAATTACACAAAATTATTACAAGAAAGAATGAAAAAACACAATAGAAAGGGAAACAAGAAAAAAAACACAATTGGGTTAAAATTGCGATATTATAGAAATTCATACGGCAAAAGAGGATTGCATTTTTTAATACCACAACAAACTGCCAGAAGAATTAAGAAATGAATGCCCTGCCTGTGTCTCTATTACTACCTCTGGTTCCGGGAACTCAAAAAAAAAACCAGATTTCTGAATCCAGCACTGTGTGTTGGACTGTGCGGATGGGAGGCGCCTGCTTGGAGCAGTCCAGTTTCTTCAAAGTATACTTTCAGGGCAGTCAAGACACTCGGTCAGGAGCACCGAGGATTGGCTTGTAGGTGGGAACCAATGTCTCTCCTGTGTACTGCTCAGTTTTAATCACCGCCGAGCAAGATTAATTAGCACGTATTGTCTCTTCATTTAGCTCTTTCTTGCAAAGTTGTGTAAATGCAATCAATGCGTTCTTGCAGAACTTCTTCGATGAGCCAATTTTAAATACCTTTCTTTTTGTTACAGAAGCAGATCAAGCATTGGATGAGTGGACCGAGGAGAGGCCAGTAGGTAGGTTGAGGAAGGATGTTTCTTTAATTTTTAAATTAAAAATCGTAGTTTACACTAGTCACTCAATATTTCAAAAGAAAGAGATATTCATCGGCACAATATCTTCGCAAATGTTCGAAAGTCAGGGTTAACTGGGGTTGGAGGAGCTCAGTTCGACTGTCTTCATCAGGCTACTACACCAAACGTTGTCTTCGTCTCGACCGTTCGTCTGTTATTCGATTTTGCGGTTGGTCATAACCTCCACTACTTGTAAGGCCTGCACTCCATTTTTGAGGTTGGTCGTAGCCTCTACAACTTGTTAGGCCTCACTCTATTTTTCCAGCAGCAGCTTGTTGAACTCGCCTCTTAGCAGGTATTGAATGCCAGGACTGGGACCACTGCCCCCTCCAACCCCTCTGAATGCCCCTCAGACCCCAGTTAATCTTGACTGTCAAAAATTTGCGAAGATATTGTGCTAACTTATATCTTTTTCCTTTGAATTCGTGCGTCACTAGTGTAAATAATGAACCGGAATTTTTAAAGTAAGCAGTGTGACGTTTTTAAAATGCTACTTGAGTGTACATTGACTGTTGTATTGAAAAACAACCTTTCCTTCTGGGTTTAAAATATAGCACAACGGTTTTTTAAATACTAGAACCTTCATTTTAGCTTAAATACATAACGTGTTTCTTCATTACTAGCTGTCCCCCTGGCATAACATACGCCGGTCTAGCCAGTTCCCGCGTACCTCAGCGAAATACTGTAGTGGGCAGTATGGAATAAAAAGGGCGCCGACTGCCCCCTGCCTCCTTCTCCGGACTCCCCTGCGGCCTACCACTTACATTCTGCCATAGTCTGGTCAGATTTCTCCCCTTCCCCCCCCCCCCGTAACCCCTTCCCGTCCCGCACCGCCTGCCCCCACCCCTCCCCCCAGACGCGGATTCCCCTATTGGTGTGGTCTGAATATCCCCATCCCTGCTTCCTTTCCCGTGCATAATAATGATGAATTTGCTTGCCCAACCTAAGCGTATTACATATATAGATTATTTTACACTCTGTACTAAAAGAGGTTTTGGGGTTATTCCATACATGTAGTTATTTAATATATTGAGAGCTGAACAGCTTATTTAATAGTATTACCTGAAGCACCAGAATACTATACAAAGATCTCTACAACTCATACGTGGATAAACGAAACTGAACACAACTCCGAATTTGCGTGCTGAAAATACCAAACACAGTGATGCCAGTTTCTTTTTCGGTGTAGAAAGGCAGATGTGTCAGCATGGCATTAATAACAGTGAGCTCTAACTAATACTCTCGAAGAATCGGGTCGCATTATTATGGCATACTTAAAAGGCGCCTGTTCACCATTTCGATAGCATTGCCCATAATCTAAACACAGCATCCACGTTCCAGATTCTCCGTCATCCAATAGGCTGACGTGGGTCACGTGATGTCGTTTTAGTTTTGAAAATCGCTACGGTGCTGCGAATTGTGTTGTTCCATTTGTTTTTTATCGCTATTTTCTTTATATTGCTCGAAGATTCTACAGTGCTGCATCGAGGAGATGAAAAGGTGAAAAGGCGCCTTTAGGCACGATGGTTTACTAAACTTTCTATTGTTAGAGCAGGTTTTGTTTAGCTGTGAGTTTCACGTAGCCACATCAATAAGGTATTTTTGACGCAGCTCCTCACACGCAGGCTCCTCCCCAATCTCTATAAACTTAGACGGAACTAATAGGAATGAAT
>JAHWFP010056640.1:0-72474 GCA_023313725.1 Lithobius niger
TCCATCAAAAGTGACGTTACACATCAGTTGTTTTAGAACGTGCTTGCCAGTGGTGTAACGTACAGGTAGGCTAGGTAAGCATTGCTTACAGGCCCCTGCAACTCGGGGGCCCACCTGGCGCTGAAATATGGACATGGACGACATCATTGAGATTTTTGCATTGAAAAAAACTTGCCGAAAGTATCGCCGTAAGAGCCTTAAGTAGTGAACTAACTTCGGTATGAAAGTTTCATGTTCAAAGTACAACATGTTATAAGCAAGTCCAAGTTCCCATTTATCAAGTGTAATAATGTAGCTACTAAGCAAAGCTTACATAATTCGACAGTTAGGTAAGCTAAAAAATGCCACACAGACATGTTTTTTCATAAATTTTTTCAGACATTATTGTCTGTTTGCATTATATACGAAGTAATTTTTTTGGACTGAAAAGTTGTTGGTTGTTCGGGTAACGGAAACCAAACAATCTACAGTATGCGTATAATTTGGACCAAGAGAGTCGGAAAGGTAAGGGATATTTTTTTTTTTGGGGGGGGTAATAAATAGGAGAGGGCCCGGCCAAATTTTTGCCTATGGGCCCCGAGACACTTTGTTACGCCACTGGTGCTTGCTTAATAGGTTAAGTGGCCACTTCCATCAAAAGTGACATTACACATCAATTGTTTTAGAACGTGCTTCCTTAATGGGTTAAGTGGCCACTTCCAACAAAAGTGACGTTACACATCAATTGTTTTAGAACGTACTTCCTTAATGGGTTAAGTGGCCACTTCCATCAAAAGTGACGTTACACATCAATTGTTTTAGAACGTGCTTCCTTAATAGGTTAAGTGGCCACTTCCATCAAAAGTGACATTACACATCAATTGTTTTAGAACGTCAAATATATCCGACAAATTTTAATTACTTTTGCCTTTGCACTTACCAAACTATTCAGAATCGAACACGCAAGATGTAAACCACTTTGCAAAATTAAAAAAAAACATATTTCATAAATAATGAAAACGTTAACTACACCAACATTGAAAATCGATTTTCAGGTCTACTCAGCTCACCTATCGAAACTCAAGAAATATTAAAGGGTACCGGAGGCGTGGTAGACATGTAACCAGACTACTGCACAATTATGGAGGTCATTAATTTACGTATTTGATTATTTCAAATCTGGCAGACAAGAAAGTGTTTCTGACATACTGCAGGTAGGATAGCAGAAAAGTATCTTACTGTTCAAAATAACACAGAAAAACGGAAATTACAGACCTGTATAACAGAAACTTCGCTTGGAATGCCTTACGAGGTTTTAGAGTAGACTTTGAATGCAATAACAACGTTTCACCATTGAACGGTAATGAAAGGAGAGATGAAATAACCGCAAAAGTGGCTGTTAAATTTGATAGTCTTCCAGAAACTTAAAGCCTTGGTCGGAATACAATTCTTTCTCTTGCTTTAGTGTTAGCAACTGCAAACAAAAGAAAACAAATGGGAGGAAAGTAAGACTGATAAATTAAAAGAAACGATAATATTGTTTAATATCAAATTAAAAGTAAAAGAAAATGGACAAAGGAAAATACTTATAGTAATGCATTATAAGAAAGTGTGTATCAGTCAATTTAGGGAAAGTCATCTTCACTGTGTAAGATGTACTTGATCAGGTCAACTGCGTGACTGTGTCACTAGTTTAAATATTAAGCAGGGTCACTGAACCTAATTAAGGGACCAGTCATTATTATTTATCACTGGCGGGAGGAGTGGCTTGTTGGAGGGGGGCGCGACTGGGTGTCTTGGCGTCCCCCTCGCTCTCCCACCCCCTCTCGAGGTGGGAGGGGGGGGTCATTCGTTTCTTAGGCCCACAAAGAAATCAACGACCAAACTGGAGGAAACTAAAAACACGCTAGTGTGTCGCCTCCAAGTAACAGTCGATCATCCCATTGTAGACATCCGATTGTTAAAAAATTTATTGTTAATAATAAAAAGGCGACCTCACTAGCAGACATGTGTCTGTTAACTGTAAGCAAATAAAAGCATATTTTGGCATGTTGAGGATAAATCCCAATGCTACAGAAAACTTTCAAATTGTGGTAAATGTAAGGGGAAGAGGAAGAGATAAAGAAAAATTAAAAGTTAAAGACTAAGTGTCCACCATTCATAGAGAGAAAGATGCGTCAATAACGTTGTTTTTTATGTTACTGACTAGCTAGTAACTAGTAAATAGTAACGCTGGCCCCATGTTAAATCCCATAGACTCATTGCTCATTGCTAGCGCAAAATTGAGAAGGCCTACGTAGCTGAACTTTTTCACACGGATGCATGGTGATCTGAGCATGGTCCTTTTGTTGGTTTGGGGGTTGTAGGGGTCACGACAAATGCGTGGAAGGGTTTTGAAGTTTGCTACCAGCGAATTTAAATTTCGTTTCTTCAAAAAAAAGGTTTAACGAGTGTTAACCACTCCTGGTTATCTGCCCGAAGCCCTAAGGCCCTATGTCTGCAACAGCCAGATTCCCAGGTGGTCACCCACCCAAGTATCAATCCAGCCCAATGCTGCTTAACTTCGGGGGTCTTTCGTTTCTTTTCCACGTTGCAACCAAAGATTTCAAGCAACAATGGCTTGAACAATCAACACTGGTCCTTAGATTTATTGTATAAGCCTGGCGAACTAAAAACTGAACTGTAACGAAGGACAAAATAAGCCAACATTAACGTTGCCGTGGATTACGTAAGAGTAAAGAGAAGCACGTTAGATGATGGTTACGCAACAATACGAGTATCCACGAGCTAACGGGGTTTTTGTTAATAACCCAAGATTAAAATGCTTTGCGTTCTCTTGTTTTAGTAACAGTGACCTTCGGGGGATTCTGCATGACTAAATGTGAACAAAGAAAGCAAACGACAAAAATTCTAAATTTTCCTTATATAACCGCTAATTATTTATAGACATAAAATTCCTCAAAAAAAAGGTAGAACGGAATACAAGACGGTGCGCAGACTTGTTGTATGTTCACAGTCCTAAGTTACATGTGTCTATCAACTACAAGCAACTAAAAGCTTATCTTATCATGTCGAGAATAAATCCTAATGCTGTCGAAGTCTTGAAAAAGTAAGGAGAAGATGCAGGGATGAACAAAACAACAAAAGGGCATGCGCTGATTGAGTGAGCGAAGCGAACGTAATCAGCGATTGTCAGCCAGTATCTGGGATTGAAGAAACTTAAGCATGTGAAGAATGATCGTACAGTAAACTAAGCCGTGTCAATTTGGCTAATCTAATGGCTAACCTAACGGCAATGATAAATTGGAAAATGATTCATGTGAAAATTTATAGATATAAAACTTCTCCAGAAAAAAAGGTACAGATGAAGATAAGACAGTGGAACCTTTTTTACGTTCACAGTACTATGAAAGTTGTGATATCCACCCGACCAAAACTGGTGTAAAAAGCCGCCAAGTTTCCAAAAAGGATCGGCCTTTGAAGGAAGTGATATCATTCAACCAGGAAAAGGCCTCCAAGGTTAATCTTATTAGCCAACTTAATCGCACCGAATAATACTTTGGACGTTAAATGAAAACTTGAACATTGCTACCACGAGTAGCAATCTTCTATTTTTCACTTAACTTTCGAACTATTAGTTAGTGCAATTAACTTGGCTAATAGGATTAACCTTGGCGGCCTTTCCCTGGTTGAATGATATCACTACCTTCAAAGGCCAATTCTTTATGGAAATTTGGCGGCTTTTTACATCAGTTTTGGTTTTGGGTGGATAAGTATTAACTCGCTGAAGCCTGATACATTGGTTATCTGCACACATACATGAACCAATATGGTTAAGTGTAGGCCAACAATATACAAATAGAATTGTGCTGGAATTCACTCCTGCTACAAAACACACAGCTTACAAAAGTATGGTCAGATCTGGGATGGGGTATACGGCTGATGTCTGAGATCCAGACCAAAAGTATAAAATTGAAGACTCCGGAACCTGACGGAGTTTTAGGTATTCTAAGGCCTTTCCTGGCTTCAAACAATGCGTTCTTAGGGTACCACAATAAATTATGAAAGGACATAAATGAAGAGTCAGATATTTACTTTCGGCAGCTTTAGAAAAATGCTGGATCCTAGGTGTATACATGACGACAACTAAAGACGACTAAAAAAAAGACCTAATTTCGTTTCCACCTAATTTCCCAATCAAATGCTAAATTGCACTGAGTCGGTTGGATCACACCAGCTAACTCAATAGGCTTGAAGATATTTTAGACTTATCTTTTTTTATTTTCTGCCTTGGTGTTTCCTGCAGATAACTCAGTAACAGTATGATGGAACACACTTTTTCATGGATTATCAACTGGACTCTAACATGTATCGTAGGATTAGCCGGTTGTGTAAATCAGTCAGTTCTTAGTAGCCAGAGACTACGAGAGAAAATTTTGTATGAGGGAAAATGTGTGTGTGAAGAACCACCGCCCTATTTATAATCCATTGTGTTCCCTTCTTTTGTTACTGTGTCCGACTTCTACAAGTTCTATTCCTGCTTTAAGCAGTCAAGGTCACCTTGACAAAGCTAGGATATGCGTATAAAAAGAGTGGGAAATATTTACTTTTACTTTGAAAACCTGTGTACAGAAAGTCAAAGTTGAAAATCTGTCAGTTGTCGGCATTATAATTTCACTCTGCCAAAGACAGCTTTGGTTTTATCAACTTTTGCTCATTAGAGAAAAGTTGGTGAGGGGGGTAGAGGGTACACAAGCTGCCCCCTCCACCCCCACCCGCCCCCATGCCTCTCATTTGCTTTGGTCCTGCTTACAGGACATCTTACGGGCTTTTTTTTTGGATCGTACAGGACTACTTAGAAAGTACATCCTTTGATGAATTTTCTTGCAGCATAAATCCTTCCACAGCCTGTGGAAAAGACCATACATCTTAGGACCCGTAAACTGTCAGTAACTGAAATGCAGCTTTCCAGTGGACCAATTGCCTATAGCATCTTTGGGTCCTTTGGTTGGGTCATCTGAATCCTAACCAAAGATGCCCATAGTGATTACATTGGGCGAAATAGATAAGTACTTTGAAACTAATGCCGACAGTAAAATTTACCATTAACAAACCAGAAGTATAGAACCCTGATCACCAATTTCAGCTGTGTAGAATGATTATTTTTTAATAGCTAGTGTCGCAATCAAGTTGGGGAGAGGGGGGATGAGGAGACTGAAGATCACTCGTGCCCAGAAAGCATGGGGCCCTAAAAAAGTTCCAAATTTATTGCTTAAAATAAAAAAATGGTCAATTTACTTTTACAAAAATAAAACTCTATAAAATAGGAAACGTAATTGAAAGCATTTAGTCTTTGGGAGCATAACTTCGACCCGAAAATTGAATCCTAAATTGCTTAATTTGTTGGGAAGAAACGGTCCAATGTCCTTGCACTCGTCTCACCCCACCACATCCCACTCACCCTTTAAATAAATAAATAAATAAATAAATAAATAAAGACTATTTCCATCCTGTTAATAAGTGCGGAAACGCTTACCAAATTCATCAATGCGATGCTGAAAGGCATTGTAGCTGGCCAGACTTTTGGCAAAATGAAGTTGAACTGCTTATTAAATTCATGGCAAAATTCAATTAACTTAGGTGGCTGGAGAACACTAGTGTGCAACAAATTGTATGCAAGCCATAATCACTGACTTACCTTGCTATGTGGTTCCTGTGTCCAGTTGTTGAGTCGTTCAAATGGGGGATCTTTTACGACGTATTTTGCTGTAATGTATCACGATATAAGGGAACGTATCCAACTAAAAATGCTGCCAAACCAAAAGAAAGCACCACTTACTCCCTTACAAGCTGGCTCTTTAGCCAAATTTTGTAAAATTTATCTTTTTATAAAACAATGCAAACTACCTTTAGTCTCCAGTTGTAGTGCGACCTATTTACACCTGAACAATGCAGCGCACCCATGCTCGTCTGTCAATCAGTTTTATTATTTTTTTTTCTTGTTTAGTGACGTCAGTCTCTGGGGCCGATGGTCTAGTTGCACGATGCCCGGCAAGTCCAATCCAATGCAAGGCACAGTAACTTGAACAAGTAAAAATGACTGCTAATAAGTTATTGTGTTCAAAAACATCTGGCCCATTGGCCCACGGTTGGTAGAAGCCACTTTTGCGCTAATGTCACTATTTTGAACTGCAAAAAAACCTTGCGGGTTCGGATTCGTAGCCTTTCTCGGCGTGAAGTCTGATACCGTATGTTTTGCTGTCTGTTTTTCAGTTATTTGGGAATTAATTTACAGAGGTACAGCAGGGCTGGCTAAAAATCGTTTAAGGAGGTGCATAAGGTCCATGTATGTCCCCACCGCATCAATAAATTCAAGAACAGGAGTTTCTTAGGTACTTGGGTCTGGCTCATCTGCACGGGACACAGCATAAGCGCGACCTACTTGAAGCCTTTGAAAACACCCAATAACTTGGATTCCAGGAAGGGTAGGCCATTTTCAATCACACTATATTTTAAAGGCTGGCCCAGAGCCTTGACCAAAAACCGCAAATTACTCACTCTTGTACACTACCAAGACACAACGTTTTTACTGTTAGACTGATCATATCAAAAACCAAAACTGGTAAAAGGGGCCGCCAAGTTCCGAAAGGTTTGGCCCTTCAAAGGAGTGATATCAACACACCAAAACATTCGCCAAATTAATCGTACCGACTGATGCTAAAATTCGGTAGCAATGTTCAAGTTGTCATTTACTGCCCAAAGTATTATTCGGTGCGATTAAGTTGGCGAATGTTTTGGTGTGTTGATATCACTCCTTTGAAAGGCCGAACCATTCGGAACTTGGCGGCCCCTTTTACCAGTTTTGGTTTTTGATATGATATCATTCCTTTTTTTTTAATTGTATATTGACTCAAGTCCACTACCGTGCAGATGTGTAATAAAGTGCCAAGTCAACAAGAAATTGGTTTTCAACAATATGCTACTAGCTTTTGCCTATAGGCCGAACCATTCTCAACTTGGTCACCTCTGTATAGAATTTTGGTTTGGTTTTAATTTTGTTGTAATTTGTTTTATTTAGTTAGTTTTGGTGTATTGATATCACTCCTTTGAAAGGCCGAACCACTTTCAACTTGGTGGCCTCTTTACCAGTTTTTGGCTTTGTTTATTTTGCTTTGTTTTTTTCAGTTGGTTTATTTTTCGTGAATTGGACGTGAATACAATTTCTTTGCAACGTTGTTTAGATTTATCGTGATACACTAGTGTGTGTCTAGACACGCACGTCAGTATTGAGCAGCGTCAAGTGACGTCATACTGCTACAACAGAGATACTTGCAAGGGGCACTAGATTAAAATGGTGGGTTAAACAACGGCACTTCTAGTCAAGCCAGTGCTTTGGGATTGGATTTCGTAGGCTTAAAAAACCGTTGTTTTCTCCAATACCTTACGCTGCTTAGGTTGTAATTGAAAAATAAAGATTCCACTTGCTTAAAAATGTCAGCAACTGCCAACAAATCGACAAATATCGCCCGTTTTAGGCCTAAGAAATCCAGTCTAATAGGATTGGTTTCAGTAACACGATCTTCTTTTCGCCCACCAGTGCACCTTGCAGCTAACCCAGTAACTGGCTCCACCATAGAGTTATCTATATAATAATTTCGGAGGCCGGCTAAAAAGGAAGACTAAAAGGAAAACCACTTCTCCCCTCCTCGCGCCCACATTGAAAATGCACTCTCCCACTCTACCTGCATGGAAACAGGAGGCAGGCATGAGTGGTCGATCAACTCAATAAAGGTTCAATTTAACAAGTCGTCGGACCGCACAATTAATTCTCCCCTCCTTACGCCCGCATTATAAATGCGCTCTCCCATTCTACCTGCAGCCAAACAGGAGCCAGGCATGAGTGATCGATCAATCTGACAAGTCGTCGGGAAGAGTGTCGGAAATGTGACCGGTCCCGTGCATAGCACAGCCTTCCTTTAGTATACAATAATACTACGTATTGTATTGTATTGTACTTTATTAAGCATTGGCCCACAGCCATGTGCTTACAATAATTTTAAACCTAACACTTTGCGTTGCCCGGCAAAAAGCCACAATCGCCCTCAACGTATCCTACTCACTACAGAGTTTAACTGAACGTTCAGAGCGCTCCCCATATTGTTACCAAATCCAAATTGCCCGGGAATGGCTGCCGGCGAGTTTCATAGAGTGGGCACTCCAAAAGAAAGTGCTCAACCGTTTCAACTGCTCCGCAGTCGCACCGTGGTGTCAGTGCCCTATACAGGTTCTCATTGTCCGAACTTTGGCCGTTCAATGAGAGACGATGCCGACAATACTAACAATGGTTATAACAATATTTTCGTACTTACGCGGCCTCCCACGCCGTCCTCGTTATGCCCCCAGGCTGCAAACCATAAAAGTACGCAGTTCGTTTTGTACTGCACCCATTCGTCCAATTTCATAGCTGGAAGCCGTCCCGTTATGTTGGTATCGCCGAATAATCACCCTATGGGATTTACCATGGGGATGAGCGGACTAGCTAGCTAGTAACACATTTTCAACGTTATTGAGGGTCAAATTTTGCATTGAAAGCAGGTTAGCTGGCATTCCTACACAAGTTAATTTTTGTCAGGTGGGTCATTGCTCTCGATTTCAACACATTTAAGCTTTTGTACTGCATTATTATTTTTCCCCAAGTACCTTCAAAGGGTTTCAAAGGGTTTAACGAGCATTAACCACTCCCAAGTACCACTCCCAAGTACCTGAAATGTGCCCAACTCTGCTTCAGGATATAAGACACTGACGCTATGGCGTCGCGCTACAATGGTTTACAACCTCGACAATTGAATTGATGTGATGTTTGTTGCCTTACTTGGTGCGACACACTAGCGTGTGTCTACCTAACACCCTGGAATTCGGTCCCTGGCCATCTGGTCAGAGGTAAGACATACTGATGGATGGAAAGCAGCCTATGATAGATGGACGGCTAACCAGAAAGACTTTGGCTTTGTACTCCTAAGTAAATAGATTGGCATCAGTATTTATTTACCACTTATCGAGCCAATTTGTATTCCAGTCCAGTTTATGTCTAACGTTAGTAGCATACAACAATCCTATCGTTCTTGCATCCAGGTCCCGGAAGCCTCTTTTTAATTCTACCATGCATCCGGTTGACTCTGCAATCTGTGATATGCAATGGGTGGCCACTTTCAAATTTCTAGTGAAAGTGACCCCCAATATTTGTCACCTCATGATGTGTAATATATTAACATTATCATTATTAATAATAATAACGTATGGTTAATAATGTAGGTTTTTGACAAAAATAATGGTGTGTCCTGTCTGACTCTGCTCCCTTGTGTTCTAAATATCTGAATTTGATAAGTAAAGAACGATGGAAGGGTGGTGTGGTCAAAGACGGGGAGAGATACCACGCTCAAACCAAGAAAGTCTAAGGTGACACTATTTGGCATGATACAATGCTAGCAAACTTAATACTTGAAACCAAGACAAACTGGAACCCACGCGACAAGGTCTTCGGCTCCAGCGACAACTCACCCGTTCACAGCGGCTAGGCACACAATATGCTTGCATGCGGAAACCTGCTCGCCAAGCTCGCGGGATGGCGTAAGGACAGGTTTATACAACGACTCTTGTTTGCATTCTCGCAGCTGGAAGCTAGAAATCTTCTGAAATTCTAACATGGCGGCAGTTTTAGCTCTGAAGGCTCACCACAAGCTCAGCAAATAATGTGAGTTCAGAAGCCACTGAGAAAATTGTTTCGTCAGGAGGAATTCTTTATTTTATTGTCACGGATTATATGACTGCAAGCATTTACCCAAACGATGTGGAATTCAGCTAATCCAGGTAGCATTGTTACCATGGCAAGGACACCCAGGGTACGTTTACGTAACGACTCGCTTTTGTATTCTCGCAGCTAGAATTTACTCGCGACGGCAACGACTAGCCTTTGCATTCTCGCAGCTAGAATTTAATCGCGACGGCAAAGGTATCGTTGCGTGGTAACGGCGCTGCCTGGATTAGCTAAATCTGACATCGCTTGAGCAAATGCTTGCAGTCCTATAATTCGTGACAGATAAATAATTCCTCCTAACGAAACACTTTTCCTAATTTCTTCTCAACTCAATTATTGACGCGTTTGGTTGGGAACTGGCAGAGCTAAAACCGCCTCCATGTTTGAATTTCAGATAATTTCTAGCTTCTAGCTGCGAGAATGCAAAGGCGAGTCATTACGTAAACACGTCCTGAGTGTTCCCGCATGTAAGTGTATCGTGTGCCCCTGTGCACCCGACGATAAACTTAGAGACAAGAAATTAGCACTGAAGTACAGAACGCCCTGCTGGACAAAATACGTTTTGCGTCACGTTATAATTCGATTTACTACGCGTTACAATTCGATTTTCGACGCGTTGCAAAAGTGGCCAATGGGGTGCCTTTTTCTTCAATGCGATGCAATTTATTTTTAACGTGTTACAATTTATTTATAACGCGTTGGAAATCGTGGGAAATTGACACTGGCTGAGTACGTACGATCTACCATTGGTTGTTCAACGTCACGCTGTAAATCGATTTCCAACACGTTATAAATAAATTGTAACGCGTTACAAATTAATTGCAACGCATTGAAGAAAAAGGCACCCCATTGGTCACATTTGCAACGCGTCGTAAATCGAATTGTAACGTGTTGTAAATCAAATTATAACGTGCCGTAAAACATAAGTTTGTCCAGCAGGGCGTTCCATACTGAAGTGTCTGTGGTGGGCACACCTGTGTGCATACTTCTCTTAGTTATCCTCCCCTGCCACAAGAGATCATGTAATTGCATGGTTATGATTATATTCGTCCACTTTGGCACGTGTACCTTAATAAATAAGTATATAAGGGAGTACCAAACATTAGTAATTTACACTAGGCTTTCCATTTTTTTTCAGCCAAGCATCTGGAATATTATCTGCAGGTGCGAGTTTAGACACGTCCCAAATACCTTCCTTAATTGCCCTCCCAGAAAGGGAACTTCAACTGTCACGAGTCTCAGCAGGCCTTGGCTTACTACGTCCTGTTTCTCCTGCTCGCCGCACAGCAGCAGCGCTGTACGCGAAGCTCTGCTGAGACAATGAATCGTTTCCCGCGCATACTTGAACTCTTCACGAGTTGACGCCGATACGGCAACATCTACTCAGCTTGTAAGATCTTTCTGATGATTAAACCCGAGTTAAGAAGATTTAGCATTCTGGCTGAGTTTATCCAGCAGTCAGGTGACATCCTCACACATAACTGCAGGGTGTCAACCAGACAAGTGGCGCCCGACACTTCAACACTGCGCTTAGTCAGGCAAAAGGTTCTTTCTCCAACTAATGCCAGGCGCTGGACTCGAAGTTATCATCCACGGCTGCTCAGCTTCGGAGCAGTGTGTCCTCTCACGTTGCTGCTTTGGAACAAAAGGTCAACTCTGCCAACTCTGCCTAACGCCAATCTTGGAAAGAAGGTCTTGAGAAGGTACTCGCTGCAATTGCCTTGAATGCTTCAGCTGCTTCCAACGTTTCCTCGTCTGTCTCTCATCCTCTTTCGACTCCGACTGCAGTTCCTGCCACTGGTTCGTTGTCCAACTCGTCAACCTCGGCGTCTGTGGTCGTGCCATCTTCAACAGTTGTTGTCACTTCTTCGTTTATCTCTGCTTCAGGCAATGTTCCGCCTCTCGTTGTCTTGTCGACTGCATCCTCGACTGGCTCTAATCCTTCGTCATTGGGAATTGTTACTCCAGCTATCCAGCACTCGATAATGAGTACGGGTGTTGTCCCACCATCATCATCTGTACCGTCAGTTGTGCCAGTGCAATCTGTTACTGCTGCGCTCGCACAGGCGTTCACAGTTATGCACATTGCCCCACTGAAACTGCAGCATGATTCAAACCTACGTGATTGGCTTGAGGCCATGGACATTTATGTGGCAGAAAGACAGCTTGAAGGCCAGTCTCTCCACGCGCTTGTTCGCTCAGTGCTCACTGGGAAATTCACAGATTGGTGGAGGACCAATTCACCGCATTCTTCGTCCTAGTCGGACATTCGCAAAGCTTTCGAAGCTGATCACTTCCTCGAGAAATCGGATGGTACTCTCTTGGCTGAAGTTAATGCCATGAAACAGCGCCCGGATCAATCACCGATAGACTTCATTTCTATGCTTCTTCTGAAGTGTGGCAGACTCCAACAACCCTTGGATGATACAAGCATTGTACCAATGATCCTCGCTGGATTATCGCGTAAAGTTCGGGACTATGTCGATATCCGAGCTCCACGAACTGCTGTGCAACTAAAGGCAGTTGTGCGCAACCTGCCTCTGTTGCACAAATTTCCTTTCAAACCTGATTCGAAGAACTCTATGTCCCGCGAACCGAACTCTCATGTTACTGTTTTTACCAATGCTGTTCCTGTGTCTAACGGTGTTTCACCTTCTCTTCTAGGTGGGGGTCATGCTCAATTCATTTCGGGACGGGCTCGATCATCATCTCCAGTTGCACAGCAGTAAGAGTAATTCTGGGACTGCTTCCATGGGTACCATTAGGGGTAACTCGACACAGTCCATGCAGGGACGACAAGGTGCCACTACTCTTGTGACCAACCCTAGCATTTAACAGGGGGTTCGGTCTACTCCGGCTCCTGGGGGTCAGCCTTTTCAGCAGGGTTCAATGGTTGATCCACAGCAAAGCAGTTCTGGGGGATTCACTTTTCCTACTGCTCCTACAGAGGATAGTGCTGAGGTGCATCCTGCTGGACCAAATGGGGGCAGAATGCTGGGCTCTTTGGTGTTTTACCCACTGACTCTCCGCCAAAGGGTCGGGGAAGGGGTCATAGGTATTACAAGTTACCTTACGAGGAATGGGTTAAGGATAAGATTTGTCGTCATTGTAATGAAATTGGGCACCTTCAGAGGGATTGTCCACATCTGGGAGGAAATGTACCGACTAGGAAGGCTGGGGATGGGACTAGCTATTCTTACATTAATGCTGTAATCAAGGGGTCTACCTTCGCCTGCTGCCTTGACTCTGGCTCAAAGAGGAGTTACATGCTCGATAGTTGGTTTCGCCGCATCGCTCCCAAGGTTCCTTTTCGTCCCCACAAAGGAGCTCCATTCATGATGGCTAATGGCTCCGAAGGCTTAACTCCCATCGGTGAAGCCACCCTGGCTGTTCACGTGCACACGATGCGCACTAGTATCAACTTTGTCATCTTGTCGGATATTGCGGACGACTGCCTGCTTGGCGAAGATTACTTCATGAGATCAGTAATTGTTCCGGACTTAGCTAACCGCCGTGCCTATTTTGGTGCCAACTCCAGCAATCCTTTTCCTCTTCGCGAGTGGTACCGTGATGAGACTTCTTCCAAATTCGCGCAACCTATCTGTAAAGTTGCCAACGCTTCTCCTTCGGAGGACGGTCATTTTAACGTAATGACGGCTGAACAGTTCTTGGAATTGTACGAGGTTCTGAATGCCAACCAAGACATCTTCCCAGGTAAACCAGGACTAACCACCCTCGGCGCCTATGACATCAAGTTCAAGAGTGATCCTCGTCCTTTCGTTGCTAAGTACCATCGGCAATCTCCTCAGATGCGTCGTGAGATGGCAACGATGATTCGTGAACTTCAGAAAGAAGACAAGATCGAACCTTCGGTCAGCGAATGGGGTTCTCTGTGCTTCATGAAGCGCAAGAAAGATGGAGGTTTTCGGCCGATTTTGGACTACCGCTTCCTCAATGACCAGCTGAAAGACCGATAGCTACCCTATGCCACGTGTCGAGGAAATGCTAGAATTCCTTGCGGGTAAGAAGTACGTCTCTGTTTTTGACGGTTATTCTGGTTTTCACCAGGTTCCGATTTCCGAAGCCTTGAGAGACTGCACCACATTTATATGTAGTGAAGGAAGCTTCCAGTGGAAAGTTCTTCCGTTTGGACTAAAGAATTATTCCGCAGCGTTCCAGCTGGTACTCACGAAAGCTCTTGGTGACCTCATCGGCAAGGTTTGTGTCCTGTATATTGATGACATCATTCTCGCTACGAATACGTGGGAAGATCACCTCGCCGCAATCAAGCAAGTCTTCACTCGTTTGAGGGAACATGGTTTCACGTTCAAGAAAACTAAATGCAACTTTAGTCTACCGGTAATTACTGTTTTGGGTGTAACCGTCAATGCAAAGGGAATCCATTTGAAAGGGGAGCACACCGTTGCTATCTCCCAGTACCCAGCGCCTGAGGATGTCAAAAGTCTCCAATGTTTTATGGGCCTCGCAAACTACTTTTGCAAGTTTGTCCGTAACTTTGCGACCATCGTAAAACCCATGACGTCTCTCATCAGGAAGACTGACAAGTTCGTATTGGACTCCCGAAGCCAACGCAGCCTTTCAAAAGATCAAGTGTCGGATTCTGACTTGGAAGCTCTTCAGCTCCCCGATTACTCTCAACCGTTCCAAGTCGAAACGGATGCTTCCGATGAAGGAGCAGGAGCTGTGCTAACTCAAGAGAGAGAGCTGTGCTAACACGATGGAGTTCGTCGTGTCATCGAATTCTTCAGGTGCACCTTCAGCGACAGGGAGCGCAAGTACTCAACCTTTGAGAAAGAAGCAGTTTTCTGTGGCGAATGCGATTGAGCGCTGGCGTCACTATCTGGAAGGTTCGCACTTCACTCTTCTCACCGACTGTGAAGCGTTAAAATGTGCCTTATCGAATGCTAAGAACACTGGTCGTACCGCCAGATGGGCTCTTCGTCTTCAAATGTATGACTACACTGTCTTCCACAGGCCAGGAAAGACCAACGTTGTGGCTGATGCGTTGTCTCGCGCTCCACTACCCATTCTGCGAATATGTCTTCAACCCAAGGTGCCAATTGACAACCGTGCACGCAGATCCTGACATCTGTCTGATCTGGGACATCTTGACTCAACCAAGAAGCAAGTAATGGCCAATCTCGGAAAGGAAGTTGGGATGGATAATCAAAAATGTCTACCTTCGCGATGGAATCGTATAGTACACTGACAAAGCAGCGTGTGTCAGAGCTGGATTCTTTGATAAACTGCGTGTGTATGTGCCGAACCAGTTGCGTCACACTTTCTTATCTCGAACAGCATGATGCACTGCCATCTGGTCATCTTGGCATCGCAAAGACCATGGAGTGACTCCGTTCGATTGCGTTCTGGCCAGGCACGTCTGGTGACGCCAAACAATACGTTCGTTCTTGCCACAACTGTCAGGTGTCAAAGCCAAGTCAACAGGGAAAGAAAGGGCTGATGACTCCCGTCCTTCCTGCTGCACCAATGAGTCATTTGGGCATAGATTTCGTCAGCCCTCCCCCAGCGACCACACAGGGTAACCGTTTCATCCTGACGATGGTGGACTACTTCACGGTCTGGTTCATTCCTACTCGACATGCGACAGTTCGAGCAGCCGCCGTTCACCTGTTCAAGAACGTTGTGCTCATTTCGGACAATGGACCAGCCTTCATATCAAGACTCGTGACTGAGCTTGCACAGCTTACAAAGATGGAACACCACAAGACCTGTGCCTATCACCCGCAAGCCAACGCTACGGAACGCGTGAACAGGACTTTGAAGAGTGCCCTACGTACGTACATCGGCATGAACTACAACTCTTGGGGACCCGTACTACCTAATCTGGAAGTCGCTTTCAGGACCATGCCTCACGCCAGCACCGGCAATACGCCATACTTCCTCATGCATGGACAGGACCCCTGGAATGTAGCGAAACTCGTCTGTCTACCTGTTCAGAAACCAAACCAAACTTTGGACGAATATCTGGAGAAACGTCTGAAAGAAGCGAGAGACATTGCTCGCGCTCATCTTCATAAGGCTGCACGTACTTCCAAGATCGACTACAACAGCCGACGAAGAGATTTGCATTTCGCGGTGGGTAAACTGGTGAAACTTAAGGCTCACTACCAGTCAAGCGCTACGAAAGGAATCGCCAAGAAACTAGCTCCCTTGTACTTAGCCCCATACCCTGTTCTCAAAAAGAAACACGATCTGAACTACATTGTACAGAATATTGATGAACTCAACGACAGGCGTACAGTCAACGTTGTCGACGTAGAACCCTACTACGGCCCGATCAACATGACCGACGACGCTCCGAACTTACCTCCTACGGACGAAGAACCTTTCTTCCATCCGGGTCTTCCAGCGATTGTTCTCGGTGACAAGTTGCCATCTGTCTTGAAAGTTTGGGATGGTCAACAACCAATTCCTTCAGACGACCCACGTGATGCTTTGCAAGGCGGTGTTAAGTATCTTTGGCAAAAGACTACCAAATACGACGCCATTCCGTACTAACGCATCGGTGATGAAGTGAAGATGTTGGCAACCAGCGCCAACGACGGTGAACCCAAATTCATAGGACCGTTCCGTATCCTCAACAGGAAAACCCAATTCCTCTACGGCATCCAACGTGTGAGTGATCCAGATGACATCAGGCATCAAGCTCATGTCTTCAGCTTGGCTCCGCTCTCACATGTGACCGCACCCATCGTTGTAAAGTATAGAAAGTGCAACAAATATGAAGGTGCTCGATAAACTGTCCATCGAGGTGGTTGACGATTTACCATCTGATAAACTTTCCGTCAGTGGTGAAGTGGGGTCAGTCTCTGATAAACTGTCTGTCAGTGCTCCAGACCCGCCTTCTTCTCGAAGTGCTTCAGGTGAAAGTGAATGGGAAGGTGTTGTGCAACCGTGGGAGATCAAATCCTGCGACCCAGGGAAGTTGAAGTTCACTTTTCGCAAATCTCTAAGTTTCCGCTGTGTTAAAGGTGCTGCCACCACAAGCGTCGGTCGACCTAAACGAAACGTGAAGAAGTCATTGCGATACAGACTTCTGCGCCTGCGCGAGTCAGAGTCAGGCAGCGTTAAAGATCTGGTCTTTTTTGATGTCCTAAATTGGGAGTGGTAGAATGTGACTTGCTCTCATTGATAATTTCGTCGCAACCAAACATGTATGATGGTGACGTACTTCTGTGTTTTATGAATCAATTTGTTTTCCTGTATTCTTTGCAGTGACTTTGGGGTTTCTTCACGTCGTTTGTGGATACTTTGCTCATGTTCTCGTGTAAACCTCAGGAAAGTTGTAATTGTTGCCTGTGTCTCCACACTTACTGTGCAAGCTATTGGGGTCTTGGCTTTTCTCGACATTGCTTTTGAGCCAGAACTCGCTTTGGCGAGAGGGCAATTGCTTGATGTGGGTGTCGTGGAGTCATATGTATCCTGCCTGGGGAATGCACTGGGGTGGATCAGGGGGAATGGTTCATGGAAAGAATGTGGAAGCTACACACGAGTTAGGGTTCGTCGATCTCCCAAAAAGTCTTGATCCCGTCAATTGTTACTGATGTGATTGTTTTGCATGTAATTTTTTGTTTCTGTTCGTGACATGAGTTATCATTGCCCGGAGGTCAATGTTTGGTGGTGGGGAGCCAGGAGTTCAATGTTTGGTAGTGGGGAGCGTGTCACGAGTCTCAGCAGGCCTTGGCTTACTACGTCCTGTTTCTCCTGCTCGCTGCACGGTAGCAGCGCTGTACGCGAAGCTCTGCTGAGACAATGAACCGTTTCTCGTGCACATTTGCGCTCTTCACGAGTTGACGCCGATACGGCAACATGTAGTACTGAGCTTGTAAGATCTTTCTGATGATTAAACCCGAGTTAAGAATATTCAACATTCCGACTGAGTTTATCCGGCAGTCAGGTGACATCCTCACACGTAACTGCAGGGTGTCAACCTGACACAACGGGACCTGGGAGTGATCATTGATCGCGACTTGAGGTTCTCTGCTCACATTCAAATGGTGACTGCAAAGGCTCATGGGGCCCTTGCCATCATTCGGACCACATTCTCGACCCTTACCAGAAAGACATTTCTTTTACTTTACCGCAGTAAGGTACGCAGTATCTTGGAGTATGCGTGCCAGGCCTGGTGGGTCCGCCTCGAAGAAGACCGCGATAAGTTGGAACGTGTCCAGATACGTGCCACAAAGCTTGTCGCGGGGCTCAAACCGTCTTGCAGCACTCAAGCTTCCAACTCTAGAATATCGACGAGTGAGAGGAGACCTCATTCTGACATTCAAGACACTTACTGGCAAAGATCAAGCCTCAGTTGACTGGTTTACACTATCCTCTAATCCGGTGACCCGCAACTACGGTGCCAAACTTTTTAAACACCAATGCAACACCACCCTTCGTCAGCACACTTTTTCCTTTCGTGTGTTGAACACTTGGAATAAGCTACCACCACACGTTGTCAGTGCAACCTCTGTTCTGCAATTCAAGCAGCGCCTTGACACAGTGCTCCCAAATTTTATCAGCTCCTATTGTTACAAGAACTGGAAATTTTGTGGCTCACTCAGGGCCAAAAGCATTTTGTGCTTCCTGCCAAGAATCTTTCAATTTCAATTAGCAAAAGGTCCACTTTATGGCCATGTCTCGCAATTAGAACTGTTCGATTTCGTGATCGTAATTATTGCCCTGTCTGCCACAGTTTTCTGCGCGTGGCAGAAGGCCGTGGCTCACAGAAAAAAATCAAATCAAATCAATCAAATCACAGTTTTCTGTTTTAGTTTTGATTTCTGTGATTTAGTTTCGATTTCTGTAGGATTAGTTTCGATTTCCGTAGTCTCTGAGAACCACGAGTGTAATACAACACCCAAAATCACCAAAATAATGGGAATATTTGATAAGTTACCTTATAAGCATGAGTATCTACCATAGCTTTTTGGTTTAGTTTCGATTTCTGTGTTTTAGTTTCAATTTCTGTGATTTAGTTTCGATTTCTGTAGGTTTAGTTTCGATTTCCATAGTCTCTGAGAAACACGGGTGTAATACAAGACCCAAAATCACCAAAATAATGGGAATATTTGATAATTTACCTTATAAGAGTATATGCCAGATTTCTGTTTTAGTTTCGATTTGTGTGTTTTAGTTTCGATTTTTCTAAATTTAGTTTCGATTTCCATAGTCTCTCAGGAACACGGGTGTAATGCGAGACCCCAAATCACCAAAATAATGGGCATATTTTATAATTTATCTTGTAAGCAAGAGAATCTATAATTTACTGTTTTAGTTTCAATTTCCAGTCTCTCAGTAACACAGTGTAATATAAAACCCAAAATCCTCAAAACAATGGGAATATTTGATAATTTACCTTATAAGCAAGAGTGTCCTGGGCCCATAACATGTTGGAAATTGCTTCCTTCTGTCGGTAACTTTTGCAGTTTAGGCATAAGATGAAATAACAACAGCACACTACATCAGATGCCTGCAAGCATTTGCCCCTGAAATCAAGGTGCTTCCCCTAGTGATACCTACAATTTTAATAAATAAATTGAATTTATTGAAATTTATTGAATAAAAATAAATAATTTTTTTTTTAAAGTGAAAAAAAAAATACTGTAATAGCTCCATTGCTACGTGGATAATGGTTCTAAGTAAAAGATATACAATATTTAATTAACCTTGGTTCTAAGGAAAAAGTGAAACCGAAAGTGAAACCGAAACTGAAACCGAAACTTATAAGAGGAGCAAAAAATGGTTTTTCTGATTTGCGATTTTTATATAAAAATGGCAAATTGGATTAAAAATCATGTTAAAAAATTACCAAGACAACAGCTAATTTTCTTTTGCATAAGCTAAGAAACAAAACAAAATGTACAGTTGGCTGCTTAAAAATATTTGATACACCACAATCAGCATAACACGTTCAAGGTAAAGTCACCCCATTGTTGCACCTGCATGTCAACGTGATAACTGACAAACCACCAAGCAAAACCTCCCGTCTGTAACGTCATGGAAGAATTCCTTGCAGGAATCTGATCTACAGTGCTGTTGTTATTTCGTTTTTTATGGCCTAAAATTCAAAAGTTCCTAACAGAAGGAAGTCATTTCTAACAGGTTATGGGCCCAGGACACTCACACTTATAAAGTATCAATAGTCCTGTCATTTTGGCGGTTTTGGAGCTTACATTTGATATTCCTGAGATTACGAAAATCGAAAAACCAATAAATTCCGCTACCCTAGAATTGCCTTCAAACTTTTTATCACCATAATTTGTCACCCCAAATATTTTCCACCTCCGTCTTTACCCAAAACCAGTACCATACACAAACCCTTGAGAGGGCAGGGACAACTTTTAGTGAAAGGGCACAGAAACTTTGGCAGACATTTCTTTTTCCGGAGACATTATTTTTTTTATTACGTCTTTAGGCACTTTCTCAGGTACCGCCATACCTACAAATGTCAGCACCAGCAAATATCAAGCACAAACACAAATGCCAGCAGAACATACGACAAAACCAACAACCCCATGAGACTTGATGTTCTTGAACAGGTTGGCCTCCATGGGATAGTGCTTAAAATGAATGCCAAGTAGTTGCATTGACGGGCGACACCAATACACTGAATAAGAAAGGAGGTCACCCGCTTCTTTCCCGGGTTGACAGTAATCTTTTGGCCGATTGCCTGGAGCACGGAGAGGCTATCTCCGCCAATGAAGCTCATGGGTCTCTGACGCGATGGGACAGAAGGATGAGTTGTCAACACAGTCTTAGTTATCCTTTTTCCAAGCCTTGGCGGCACGGGCTTCCTTCAGAGGCACCATAGATGTGGAGTTCGGGTAAGAGGGAGCGAGACTGTTGGTGCAGGTGAAGTCCCTAACTAATTAGCGACTGCTGAACCAGGGGATACGAGTGATCTCGTCGGGGCACTTGCTATTGTCGTGGTCCAAGCTGAACGGCTCAAGTTGGGTGGGAGCACCAGCAGACACAAGGGGTCTCTTAAAAAGGTCGTTGACAGCAGAGTGGCATAAACAATAACTAGCACTGTTCTAACAGCTCAGTACATGGATACTGGATGAGTCAACCGTGGGCTACACAAGGACAAACGTAAAGTTCACAGATTAAGCAGCCAACGTGATAGTGATGCAGACAAACCTTTAATCCAGGTGGTCACTGGGAGGGGGGAGGAAGGGCATTGACCCACGCACCAGCTTCCTTAGACCACGCGAAGAAGCATACCTTGTCCGAAAGGGTGACCGCCTTGTCATGGAGGGACTGAACTGTACGTCTCCTCGATGAATGGTTTCTCCCAATCAAGCTGAGCTCCACGAGCATTCCCGACCAACGGCTGCTGCCTACTAGCCTGTATCCATCAATGAAGGCCGTAAACGAGTGAAACATCAGGCACATCACTACAGAAAGAGGGTAAAACTTCCTGGACGAGGAAGGCAGTGAGGCAGACATGGAGAGAGTGGTACGAGGCATAGCAGAGGTCAAGGCCACCACAAGAAACGGGCAGAGAGCAATGACCCAACATGGCAAGGGAAAATAATGGTGTTGGTAACAGACTCAGCAGTGGCCATCAGGGTGTCATTGAATATTGAGAGAGCGGCCGGAGATTTCCGGGTGGGCATGTAGTGAAGCAGATAGATCAACTTAGGGATGGCCTGAGAGTTCTTCAAAAGGAAAAGCCACAGTGCGCAGAGATGGATGTGGAGTGAAGGGTCTCGGTTTTTGAGTTGAAACACCCCTTGATGGCGTCTTCTGTCAAATGAGTCTTTAAGAGGATGCACTTCTTATGGCAATGAGGCAACTCGCTGAAAATTGCCCATGGCAGACGAAGAAGCAGGGGGGTACTTACAGGGGCAAGAACTAACACTTGGCAGGGTTTACTTCAAACCCCAGGTCATCCATGTTCTTAGTAAGGAAAGCAAAGTCTACGAGAACAGAAGACAACGACCGAGCTAATAGGGCAGGGGCAAGATTCAGCTCACTGACCATCAAGGAACTAAGAGGTTGAACGAGCAAGCATAACAAGGCGGGCTACAGCGCATCACCTTGCTGCATGCCCCACTGTGCGGACATGTTGGAGGTGCTATAAACAAGATCCGAAAAGTTCTGACAACACCGAAAGCAGAAATAAAAAGGAGATGCAGTTTCTCCTTCACAACAGATAGCAGGCTCTCAGGGCGCAGAGTTGAAGGTGTTTTAAAGTCAACCTTCAGGAGCACCTTGGGGACTCCTTAAGAGAGGGGGGGGGGGGAGTTTGACATAACGACAGGCAGAATGAGCCGCAGCTTCGCCCCACCCACCTCTCACAGGGGCCTAAACCAAGCTGAATTACCCGAAGAGAGGAGCCCAAGTAAGCAGAGTTGCAGTGGCAGCCGAGCTTAGAAAGTCAGGTGGCAGAAAGTGTGCCCAACAGCTAGACGGCGAACCCTCACTGTTCTTCTTAAGGGAGAGAAGGGAAGTGACATAAAAAGAGGGACAGACTGAGTCAGGGACCGTGTCCAATAGCAGAGGTTACCAAGCCAAGTGAGGGAGCACACGAGATGCTCGCGGGTAATGCCATGGCCATCCCCAATGACGTCCTTTAAATGCTACAAATGAAGACAGTCCAAGCCCTGGCCAAGCAGCAGTGGAACAAATTCAAAGGTTGCAGGACGTCAAAGTTAGAAACCATAACGAAAGTGGACCACAAAGGAGGGCCATCATGGAAATAAGAGTGGGCTTTTCCAAAAGGCTGAAGGTCACGAAGGACCTCATAAAGGCTTGCGGTAACCAGGTGCAAAGGAATCCTCAAAAAAAATGGCACGAATGGTGCCACTGATGTCGCCGTTGGCACTCTTGGAGTAACCAGTCTATTCAGAGCATCAGGGGCTGTGCTCTTCTTGAGAGGGGAAGGTCTCATCTAAGCCAACATCAAGGGCAGCAAGTCAAATAGTACCTTCCTGAAGCACCGAAGAGAACGCACCACTGTTCGAGACAGTTTGGCTCCAAACTTGACGTCGCGCGTGCGCAGTGATGTGGCGTCAGCCATTCAGTACCTTCCTAAACTACAACACAGCTCAACAAGCTCAGCACAGTATTCGAAGTCATACCTTCACCACGACCAGACCTGGGTAATGGATTTGACCAGCATTGGCTAATAGATGTGACCAGGCGAGAGCAATGCCAAATTGCGAACCATCTCAAGGAGGTGGTTTGCTGGGGTGGAGGTTGGAGCATGCGTGAGGTAACAGTTTTACCGGAAACACATTCATCGCTGACAATGTTGACGTCAATCAAGCCGCATCAACACGGATATAAGTAGGGAATGAACCAAACTGTTACCAACAGTGGTGCGTTTGGTTCGCTCTGTTTGGTCGTTTAGGAAGGTACCGAAATTAACAGGACGATTAACAAGATGAAAATTAACAGGATGACTCTTGATTAAAACAGATATGGATACGAGCCTTTCAAAAGGGGAAGGGGGAGGAGGCAAGGCAGGAAATATGAGACAAACCCTCGCCAACTCAAGAGTTGCCAAGAACACAATGAGCAGTGATGGCAGACAAGGCCTTAGCGCCGATAACCAGATCACCTTTAGAAATTCTATGGATGATGGGATGCTATTTCTTAAGGTGACGAAGCCATAATGTGAGTGGGATGAGAGGAGGCACAGGTTGCAGCAGAGGAGAATGAGTGCCTTGGGGGTCAGGTAGCGGCAATCACAAAGCGATATCCAATGGAAAGTGATTAGTCGGGTAAAAGATGTTTTTTGGCGGGAAGTTGGCCTTTACATGCCCCTAGTCAGAATATGGATGATGCCACCCTGGCATCTTGGGGAATTTTTTGTAACGAAGGTCAAAATCAGTGGCCAAAAGACATTTTTTTGGCTTTAACTTCTTAACCGTTGATCAGATCAAAAAAACACAGAATACAGACGTTAAGAAGTTAAAGCAAAAAAGACTGTCTTTTGGCCACCAATTTTGACCTTTGACCCCTTATTTAAAAAATCCCCCCCCCCCCCCAAAGTGCCAGGGTTGCATCATTCACATGCTGACTAGGAGCATGTAGAGGCAAACTTCCTGTGTAAAAAAAACTTTTGTTATACCTCATTGCAAGGTTCCGCTAAAATACCATATACTGGCAACCTGACTAGATCGGAGCCCAGCGTACTTTCAACCCATACCTCAAGTACTGCAAGAACCACCTGCATTTTAAGGTTGGTGGAATGGAATGAGATAGTTGGTTTAAAGTGGCTTTCGAAGTGTTGTGTTTAAAAACAATATGTATTTGAATAAACAGTAAACGAAATAAGGCAGGAAACAGTTAAAGGGTTTTTCAATTTCCGAGTAGCTTCAGGGGCAGTGCCGTTTTTCTTTTTGTGTTTTCATAATGAACTGGGTGGGTTAGCCGTTTTGAGATGTTGGAAAGGAGTTGTTTAGCGATTGAAGGATTGAAGATATTGTAGGTGATGTGGAGTGCCTCGTTGTGGGCAAAATTGTGTTTTTAAGTCAGCGGATGGTTGGAATGAAATTAAACGGCTGGTTTGATGTGGCGTTCGAAGTATTGTGTTTGTAAACAATAACGCATTTGAATAAGCGGTAAACGAAATGGCGAAATGCTATTGCCACCTAGTGGTGGAATGTTGCTAATTCTGAATTCGACCCGCATTTGCATTCCGAAGCAAAGCGAAGTGGATTTGACCTGATTATGAATATGAACGGGTTAGTGTAACTCTTGATACGATCCACTCCACGTTTATGTCCATCCCACCGAGTGCATTTCCCATTTACGATAATCTGCCAGTTAAAGACGAGCTCAAAATGGGATACTAGACAGGCTATGGGGATGCTGACCCTCCTTTGAAAGCTGCTAACAAGCCAGTCTACCAAGACCTCTAGCGATCGAGCTTCTCGGAGCAAAGCTGTTCGGCAAGAATTTTAGACACAACCTTACGTGTTAGTAGACAAAGTTAAAAAGGGTCATATGAAATTACATCACATGCATTTTATTCAAAAAATCTTTAAAAGATAAAATACAAATAATTGCAATCTGCACATACACTCATCATCAGTCACATAACTTATAAAAGCCAATGTCAGAAAAATTACAACTCTTATTTTATATTGCTTACAATATTATTGCAAATACTGACAATTCAGATTGTCGTTATGATACTTAAAGGTAAAATACTGTATGAAGATACATTATCTGTCACTAATAACAAATACTGCTTTAATAAATGCTGTCAACGGTTTAGTAACTTTTTTATAATAAATACTCATTATATTCACAACTAAATACGTGATGGGCTATTTTAATGCACCTTTTAATGGAATGGCAAGCATTACATATTCTAGTTTTTTTTTTTTGTAATCAGCTAAGTAATATTGAAGCTTTTAATAGTCATGAATAGGTTTACATGCGTTGTTACATGTGAAGATATCAGCTTTAGAGCCAACGAATCTAAAGGCATGTGTAGAAGATCGCACTTACTGAAAGCATAAACAGCAGGACAAGCATGATTTTTGTATACCTGCATCGTTTACTGAACAGCAAACAGCTTTGGATATAGAACCTCCAAAAAGCGACCTAATGCATGGTACAGTAAATGCTACTGAATGTGAAACTGTTTCTGAACTTACCAACATTAAAAGCGTTATTCGATATTGGTGGTGACGTTATCACTAACTATTAACTAATTAACAATGAGCAGTGCCGTAAACTGATATTACGTACGGAGCTAATGTCAAAATGTTTTCAGCATGTAAAATGAACACATTGCAACAGAATGCTTGTTTGGTATGTACACTGGTTAATTCCACACAAAACCAATAATAGTGACGTGCTACAACTGAAACGTGATAATTTAAATAAGCATCAATATCCACAATTGTAATTAATTATCTACTTAGTTGCTAGTCAGTACGCTTTAAATGTGTTAATGCACATTACATTCTAAATCCTACATAGCAGAAAGTTATTCTTTGGCTTATCCCATTACCAAATTCACAAGCACGACGCAAATCTGACAGTGCATCTGTTAGTTGAAAAATCACCTTATATCACGCTTATTTTCACAATCACACGAAAAAACTAAATTTCAGCAAATTTTCGATAGTCAGCAAAATAAGCGTGATATAAGGTGATTTTTCAACTTTAAATATGAATTTTCACAGTTAACCATGCGACATTTTCAAACTGCATCTGTTAAGTATTGAGCACAAGACCTAACAGCACTTGTCAGCACTCGTCATCACTTTTGGTTGGATCCACCATACTTCGTATAGATGGGGATGAGCTTACAGGGTGACGCCCAGTGGCTAGGATTACTGAATCAAAATTAGGACACTCACTACTCCTCAAAAATATTGAACCAATTACAAACCAACGTTATGCCGCTTAAGACAAAAGCTATCGAGTTTTTCATCAGTCTTCACGACAGACTAACAAGGTCATGGAAAGATCATCACTACAACAGCCAAGTCTCCAAAGTAAAATGTATAACCATATATTTCGTCACAAGGCTGAAAATGCTATCTTGTTGAGCGTCGACAAGATTTTCCCCGTTGTTATCAATGGCTACTTTTTTATACTTTGTTTGCTTAATATCATGTAATGGTATGGGTAAGTATGATAAGCCTACTTTGCTTTGGTAGTTGCTGTGATTGCCTTAAGGTAACTTACAGCTAGGAATCGACCGAATCTGAACTGGATCTGATGCCGGATTAGATTCGGATTCTACAAAGTTTTCTAACTCCACACGATTTTTCAATAACGTTGATCATTTTTGGACGATTTGAAATTTCCAGTTTACCATTCTAAACGTGTTTTTCACCACCTTTCAAATGGAGCTAATTTCAAACTGACAGCATAAACTATTCATATAAGGTGAATAACCAATGAATAAGTTGCAAAAATATTTACTCGAAGTATTTAAAGTTGACTCAATCTTTCGTGCAGATAGAAAATTCAATCTGTAAAATATACAAAGGGCTGAAACCAAGGTTTTTGCTGGATTTGGTTACGATCCAGAGCTGATTCGGCAAATCTTGTAATTTTCCTGGATCCGATCTGGATTTGGTAGAAATAGATTCGGTCGATCCCTACTTACAGCTATTGCTTACCTTTTATTTACATACCTATTAAATTTTCATACTTAATTTGAAGCCGAGATATTTTCAGCATTGACCAACTTTTTCATGATTGCTTGGTTTTTATGTTAATTTTGGCTTTCAGTGCAATTTTACACCACATAATTCTCTATTGATGGCTGGCCCGACCCAAATGCCATTCATACCAACTAACAAGTATTGTTTTGATTTGCATTGGTTAGGTTTTGTTGTTGTTCATTTGCTAAGTATCAGATCAGTTTTACTGGTCCCAATGTCGTCTAGGATTATTAGTTGTTTGGGAGGATGCAACTTTCTGAAAGACAGCCTCCTTCATCGGCTGTGCAACTCACGTTAGAAAGCTTGCGGTGCGAGACTGAAAGACAATGACATAATCTGCTGGAGATCTAGTACTATGATAAGTGTTGATGTTAAAAGCCGTCACTAGAGGGTGGCTGTTTGGGCTCGATCTTGCAAGAAACCAGCGTAGCTGCCTCTTATTTGGCTCACGCTAGGTAGGTCTATGCAAGCTTGAGCCTCTCTCATACGGTTCAAATCTAGTGTGCGGCACCATTTGTTTATGATTTCTATTCTAGGAATCCATGGCAAACTGATCGTAGCCAATAACAACGGAACTAGTAGACGGCCGTTAGAAGATCCCAGCAAGGAGTTCCAGACGAGCATCGCTTTGCTGCCGCCATTTTTTCCGCCGTGTGATGCCATCGTTTTCATGAGGGTGCTAAAAGAGTGCAAACCGCTTTTCATGCCACTAATACAGCCAACACTGAGAATGATGCATTCTCCCAAACAACTAATAATCCTAGGTGCCGCTATCAGATTAAAAAAAAAAAAAGTGTTTATCAGATCACTTATAAATATAATTGAAAATTCTTTATCAAAAAAAGAACTGCGCCTAATTTTTAACCATTAAATTTATTTGAACATTTGATAAGAACCTTCTTTAAAGCAACAGTTCCTCATAAATGGGGTCTAATGAAGCATTAGAACTACAATTATTAAGTATTTCCTTAATATGAAACCTAACCTAAAGTTTTATTTCCCAAGTCTTCAAAATTTATTAAGATTTTTCTGTTCATCTTTAAAACTTATTCATGAACAACGTTCGTTGTGCCAAGATTTCACTGTGTAATGAAGACTGGTTGGGGCCTTCAGCACAAAAAAAAGAAATGGTAAGATGATCTTGGCAGCAGTCACCGAGCAATTAACAACATTCTTATTACCGTTCCTTCAGATGTTCACGTGTAATTACAGAGCTAACAAGATTATTTATCGGCAGTTGTAAACAATATAATTTTTCAATGCAAAAGAAATACCAGGTTTAGTAACACAGTATACAGTTATTTTACAAAACTTGTTGTAGAATCACTAGTTCATGAAATTTTGTTTGCTTATTTCGGGAATGCGAGAAGAATAGCAGCTTGACCGACTGCGCAAATTATGAGAAAAGCGACAACCGTGACTGGTGTCAAAGAAACATACGCTAACGCAGGGAACGAGCTAATGTAGTGACTGGTGCCAGAGTCTTAAGTTTTGACGGTTTCCAATGGCGACCTAAAACCTTTGCCCCAAAAATGGTATGGAAAAATTGTTCAGCGGATCAATGAGGTAATTAGAGCACGACGAGAAGCAATCGGAGAGGAGCCACTACACTCGTCCTAAGCCTAAAGTTTGTTTCACTAGTATTTTGCAACTTTTTAAAAAAATTGGAATATTTGAAACTAGACACCTTATGATATAGTGGTATTTCATGAAAATTTGTAAACTTTCCAACATAGTGCCCAAATACGTTCCGGAAAACAAGAATTGAAATGAACATCCGCAAACTATGCACTGGACTCATTATCAAGTTGAAGCAGCATTTCTAATGCATCGTCATTCTGTCTGCAAAAGACAGTACACATGAACTTAGTAGCCACTTATCTAACTATGGTTTTATACTTTCACAAAGTACGTAGACCCTAACGGGCATTCATAGTTCAACTCGTACCTGCAGCGCTCAAAAGGTAATAATAATTGTACAATGCAGATCCTTGTCTTAAGAGGTAACTCGCAATGCTGGTGTTGGACAGATCTGTAGGAAAAAAAGGATAAAAAAATTCAAGTATGCACTGTAATGACAAGTTCTGAAAACAAAAAAAAGTTTAATCATTCATCAGTTTGCATTGTCAAAGTGGGGCACACGTAAACAGTTATTAGAGGCTAACCATACTTATTTAGTCCTAGTACAAACCAGGGTTTTAATCCGGACTCGAGGGGTGGCCCAATTATTGACAAACTTTTATAATATCGCGATGAAAACATCAAAATACCAGGGGCACCAGGTGATTTTGGTTTCTATTGCCTTCCCTCAATGCTGATACTCTATAGAGATTAAGGTTATGGAGCCGCTAGCCTCGCAGCCCAGTGTGCATCTCGTCTGTGCACCCTCCTCATATAAAAGCGTCGCAAGCAACCGTCCAACATCTTTCATCCCTCTAGAGTGCCCAGAGATGGTGACACAGAGGGAACGTAGGGGAGGTGAAGGTAATGTATATTATCGGTTAGGCAATAGAAACCAAAATCGACCAGGGGCATCTTGACGAGGTCTACTGCAATGCTGGAATTTCAGGTAATGGGAATTATCATCGGCATATAGAAGCATCAAAAGACCAGGGGCACCTGGTCGATATTGGTTTCTAAGGCGAAAATATACATTACCTCCACCCACCCTATCTCCTCTCTGTGTCACCACCTGGGCACTCGAGGGATGAAAGCTGTTGGATGATCTCTTGTGACGCTTGTGTATATATATATAATAATTGTATATACATATATACATACCGTAAAAGTGGATTAAATGCCCATGGGCTTATGCAGGTTATCTGGCAAAAATAGGGGATGGGCTTTAAATCAAGCATTATCAATTGTTTAACCTTTCTGGACATCTATTACAGAAAATTCGAAGGTTTTGAACGATCTCTGAAAGACCAATTTTTTGCTGTGAAGAAGGGAGGAGGCTTAGGTGAGAGATGCCTTTTAAAGGTGCTAGGAGCTAAAGGAAGAGTCCACTATTACTACAGGGAGGGAGAAGGGGGCCAGTAAACATAGCAAGCAGTATATCTTTATTCATATCATGTAACTTTTAGGTAATTTTTCGTAGAAAAACGACAATTTGAGGTGTGGGTGTTAATACCACTATTTCACGATTTTGACTTTATAGCATTTCAGGGGGTGGGCTTTAGCTTCAATTGGGCTTTTAATACACGATTAACGGTATACAATTTATTGCGACACTAGCACAAACCACTTACACTTTACCTAATTATATAAAAAAAATAAAACTATCAATTGTAATAAATTGATCCCCGTCACTTCGAGGAGACATTCTGAGGTTAGAAAGAGTGCAGCGAGTGTTTACCAAACTTCTCCCAGGGTTCCGAAATATACCATATGCAGCCAGACTGAATAAATTGAAAATTGATTCTTTGGAACTACGCCGGGTAAAAGCCGACCTGTCATTCACATATTGTCTGTTGCATGGTCTCCTGGATTATGATCCATCTCTTTTCTTTGATGTTAATAGAGAAAGGCGGACCAGGGGTCACTCCCTGAAATTGGTTAAGAAACCCTTCAGATTAAACTGCAGAAAATACTTTTTTGTAAATCGTGTCATTAATGTTTGGAATGCTTTACCTGATGATGTTGTCACGGCACCCTCTATAAATTGTTTTAAATTCAGACTAAATAAGTGTAACCTACTACCATACATATCAGACTATTCCTAATGTTATTTTTGCTATATTGTTGTACAGATATTTCTATCTAGCTATATGTATTTGTTATCACTTAATGTTGGTAAGATATAAGCGGTTTCTGGTAAAAGCCCTATCTTACCATTTTGCTAACTTACTCGGCAAATAAACTTTTATTAAATTTTATTAAATTAAAATGTCATTAAAAAATATTACAAATTTGGTCAGATCTAGATTTAAAGATTGCTAATGTAGGTGCCTGGGCAACATCCGCAGGGAGTGCATTCTACGGACCAACAACACGATTTGAGAAAAAGCACTTCCAGCTATCTCGCTTAGTTAGTTTAACAACAAGTTTAAGTCGATGACCCCTGGTGTATTCACCTTCCCTCCTTCGGAAGAAACGGTTACTACACGTTTGTAAGTCCATGCAGAATTGAGTATGTTTGTTACGTTTAGGTCCTGTCTTAACCTTCTAATTTCAAGAGAGTCCAGATTTCAGATTTTTAAGCTTTCTGTGTAGGTTTTGCACCTAAGGCCCGGCAAATACTTTGCGACTCTCCTGAATGTGCACAGAAGAGACGCACATTGGGCTGCGTGGCGGCTCCATAACTTTTATATCTACTAGAGTAACAGCATTGACGGAAGGAGACTGGTAGAATTTCAGGTAGTGTATATTTCGGTGGCATACAGAAACCTTGTTGATTATCTATCTTACTTTTTCAGACTATTTACTGATCGACATACGTATTTTGTTAATTCCATTGCAAAAGTTATATTCATTCGTAATATTTTATACTGTGCTTGGTTTCCCAACGCAAACCGAGTGAGGCATGACACGAGCAGTAATAACACCAAAACGTCCTAGCTAACAGCACCCACATCTTACTGCATTATTGATATTGCATTCAATCCAACTTGACGACATAAAACTAAAGTTTAATTTTTAGTTTAAGTATTGATTTTTTTATTGCACTTTAAATAACTGTCTCTCTCTTAATGTTATCTGAACTGCAAATAAGAATCCATGATGTGCAGAACTGTAAAAGACAACACGGCCGACGCACGGGAGTTACCTACAGCAGGACTGCCAAGGTTTTTTAAACTAATAAAACCGTAATGGTTACCATATTTCAGTCTCCACATTTGATTTATTTCGGGGAAAAAAATTTTGTTCTTGTTGTCGCTCCTACCGCACTCCTATGACAGACAGACACGGTGGTGCTGATAATGTTTGCAGATTTGAAAACAATTAATTTTCAACAAACATTCAAACAAAATTTATAGACCTCACCTTTACTTTTTTCCACCCATTTTGGCTTGAATTGCGCGGATATCATCAATGACAAAATCTCGCAATTGACTGTAGGCAACCTGTACATCGTCATTTACAATGACCAAATCAAAATTGCCTGGTACTTCACCTACAATGAAACACACAAATTAGAGCTACAAAAAGTTCCAATATTCAGCAAATCAAAGACACAACTGTTCATTAAAAGTAAAGTTGGCTAACTTGCAACGGGTGCAGGCAGCAAGAACTAAAGAGATTAAACTACCTTTTAGTATAGATAAATAAATACAGACGCAAACCTACTCCCGTTGCCTTTTGGACTTATGTCAGACAGCCTGAGCGAGGAATCGAACCCACGACCTTTGAAACCAAAGGAGGAGGTCCTACCACTGAGCCATACTGACACGGCCAAAAGGAAATAAATGTCCATAAGCAGCATTTAACATGTGCGTGTATACATATAAACCAATATTTTCCATTCGCCACTGGAAAGATGCTTATTTGCCGCCACACTCCAAGTGAAACGAATGGAACACTTAAATGTGAAATAAGGCACGTGTTAAATGCTGCCTATGGACGTTTCCTTTTGGCCGTGTCAGTATGGCTCAGCAGTAGGACCTCGGCCGTTGGTTTCAAAGGTTGTGGGTTCGATTCCCCACTCAGGCAGTCGGACATACAAGTCCAAAAGGCAATGTAAATAGGTTTGCATCTGTATTTATTTAACTCTTGTTGGGCCTTTAACTTTCCATCTTTATTCCTTATTTCACGTGTAAATGTTCCATTCGTTTCACTTGGAGGATGGTGCGGCAAATAAGCGTCCCTCCAGTGGCAAATGGAGAGTGTTTGTTTATATGTGTATATGCACGTGTTAAATGCTGCCTATGGACGTTTGGCGCTAATGACCTAGCCGACGGCGCTCCATTAAGCCTCAATCCCTCCCCCCCCCCCCCATGGACGTTTCCATTTGGCCGGGTCAGTATGGCTCAGCGGTAGGACCTTGGCCTTTGGTTTCAGAGGTCGTGGGTTCGATTCACCGCTCAGGCAGTCTAACATACAAGTCCAAAAAGCAAAGTAAATAGGTTTGCATCTGTATTTATTTAACTCCTGCTGAGCCTTTGGTTTAAATTTTAGTAGAGATGTGTGATACTCGAAAAATTCAAGTCGAGCATGCAACTTGTGCTCAAACTCGTCTCGTTACTCAACTCAAATCCATGCTCGAGTCCCGTGAATATGCTATAACTTTGCCCATTTTTTACCGATTTTGACATTCCAAATACCAAATTCATTGTCTCGACAAGAGCTTTCCAGTGGTGCACATTGAAAGTCAGCAGCTCACACCGGTTTTGTTAGTTATATCCTTTTAAAACTGGAAAACCATTTGCACAGTCAATTAAGCAACATCTTACTTGTTTTATCGTAACAAATACAAAATAAGTCCACCAAAATACTCAAATTCTGCTAAATACTAATCTTTTCTATTGCAAACTTACTGGCGTCTCTGCATTAGTCGTACTCAAGACATACTGAATAATATTTAAAAAAAATAAAACCTGCCTACGTTCAACGTGAGGACTAACTCAACATCGTTTAGAACATGCATGGAGACTTCATCAATACAACGGGACAGGAATGGGTTCAGGTACTTCCATCAGGCTCGTGGGAGGGAGAAAAGGAAGGATTTGATTAGCTTGGTTCTTATTACAAATTTGGCATTTTACGTTAAGGTTTCATGATTTTAACCCTTTGCACGCCACGATTTGTTTACAAATAAACCATCCCAGGCCATATTTTTCTGATGCTAAGCACAAGCACTGACATTGTCCGTTTGATAAAATTGTTAAATTATGTGCAATGTGTTGTGTTTTAATGAAAACAAATGAACCTATTTTTTGGTAGCAAAATTGATAGCACACAGGCTTCTAAAAATTACGTGAAAAGATCTGAAACTGACAACAAAACCGTCACAAGAATTAAAAGAACGTCATATGACTTTTGTGGTCTTCCAGAGACATTTATTGAGGACACATTAGGGATGTGCGAGTAGAAAAATTTTAATTCGAGTCGAGCCGAGCCGAGTTTAGAGCAGAAGAATCGAGTATCGAGCCGAGTTCGAGTATTTGATGGAAATATTTTGTTTGCAAGTTTCTCTTTAATTTAAGATAATAAGAACAAAGATGGTTCTTAGTTGACTGTGTGGGTCATGGTTTTCCAGTTTTAAGGACGTAACTTGAAAATGGTTTCAGTTACTGATTTTTAATCTGCACCACTGTAAAGCTCTCGCCGAGACGATCGATTTGGTATATTGGAATGTCGAAATCGGTCAAAAATTGGCTAAGTTATCGCATTTTCGCCAGATTCGAGTTTTTCGAGTATGGACACGAGCAGCGAGCCGAGTTCGAGTACAAGTTTCATACTCGGCTCGGCTCGAATTTTTCGAGTATCGCACATCCCTAGACGTCATATGATGTTCGTGGCACACGAGTGGTTAAAATTGTAACATTTTTTGTTATCTTAACTATTATCCTTGACCACAGTGCTTTCTTCTCTTTATCACATGCTTCGTAAGCCATGTAAATGAACTGACTGAATTTAAAGATACAGCAGTAGACCAATAGCCATAAGCGGGGAACAGTGACTTTCCACGGTTAAAAAAAAATGCAGAATTACATCAGATAGTACGTTTAGCTTCAGATTTCTTGATGTTACTCCAAACTTACTTGAAAATAAAAACAGCGCGTATTTGCAGAAAGTAGAAATTACTCGCAAGTGTCAAATACAGAATTTAAGAGGTCTTGTGCTATTTTCAGTCTTATTCAACACTTAGGTGGTCATGAAAGGCAGCTGCTGTAAGCCTAAATTTTAATGTTTACATCAATTTCAGCATGTTAATTACGCAAAATTTATAAAGCTTTGATAAAAGACCAAATAATTGATAAAAGCAAGCATTCAGGCTGTTTTGCTTTAACGCACTTAACGGTTAGAGCTAATTACTTGTGATTGCACCATTGAAAAGCTGATGGGGAAAACCTTTAAAACAAGGTAATTGAAAGTATTACAGTACTTTAAAATCTGTCAACTAAAACTGAAAAATGTATGTTTCGATATTTTTCGTGAGACATGCTGAACTGAATGCTCTATGCGTTCGCCCATCTTCAGTTTAATTCGTTCACATAGGAACCACTCAAGGCAAAAACATTAAAAAAATCAAGAACGAGTCTAGGAATCTGTACTACTTTAACAGCCTTGATAATATTACACCTAAGCCTTTTATTTCTCTGTAGTATGCTACAGATTTTCCTCCTTCTCCACCTCATCTCCCTTGAGATGCACTTATTCTGGAACGTATATCATGATGGGCTAACCAATAGGGATATGCTATATTTAGAAAAATTCAAACAGGCCACCAAGTATAAACTTGCCTGACTTTAATTATGAATTAAGGAAAATTTTAGTGTCCATCATACTGTAAACTCTACTGCTTTCATCACGGAGTCGACTGTTATGTGTATTTACGAATACAATAGACTGTATGTTGGCATTTAGTACGCTGTGTGTTCAAAGACTTTACAAATCCAGAGTTTGCAAATTTTTGACGAACAGATGCCAAACTCGAAAATTTGCCAAACTCTGTGTTTGCGAAGTGTTTGAACACACAGCGTACTAAATTCCAACATAATGTTTTCCCAATTTCAAAGTGATTCGTCACACAGTTTCTTTCATATTACAGACAGGACAGGACCAATTATTGGTAATGATAAGGTATTGTCACCCCTATAAATTCTTGCTGTTAGCCATTACCGCTTTGAGTTGTGACCCATTTTGATATAAGAACAACAACCCATAATAAAACTAATCCTGTCTCCTCAGCCAAGCCTCCAATTCACCAATGAAACGCAACAAATTTTGGAAAATTTAGGAATGTAACCAAATTTTTTGGAAAAATTTAGTAATTAAATTTAGGAATTTAGTCATACAAAATTATTGGGATGTTCCAATACAGATACTAGTATCGCATCGGTGCTGATACTGTGGTATAAGTTATCGGATTGGCATAATTCATTTTCATTCCATATTAGCAACCAACACTTTAAAATTTTTTTTTTTACTTGAGGAAGACAAGTCGTTTTGCACTCCTCCAACTCCAGAAAAACCAGTCTGTCAAAAATTTGCGAAGATATTGGGATGAATTTCTTTTCCTTTGAAATCTAAGCGTACAAGATGTAGAGTATTGAATCAGTTTCGCTAATACTTTGAATGCCGTTGCGTATTTCAAAAAGCGGTAACTGAACAGCCCTACCTTTTGCTACGTTTCTCACATGAGCTTCTTAACAATGACGTGATATTTACAGCAGATGTGCGATTGATTACAATGACAGTTGGTGATACACAACTTCAAACAAGAGACATCAACTTCAAACGGATGTATTCATAAAAGAATACGAACTTGTGTTAGGCCATGGAAAGAAAATGTTTTGGTTCTCGGGCATTTTTTTACAAGCCCAAAAATACACCCGGTGACCAGGCTTTATTTATTTTTTATTTCAGTTTGAAACTAAGAGACCTAGCATCTCAAATTGCTTCTTTCTGTTTAGATTGTGGTAGTAAATTTCTAAACGGTTTCAAACTACACCTAAACCGAATGCTTGCTGGATAACTTGTGTGCAAGAAGCTCATTTCTCCTTAAGCAACCGTTTGCGGGTCACTTTTTTTAATTAGCCAAAAACTATCACACCTGGAGTTTGAGACTAGCTAGGTGTTGGTGTAGCACCACTCGATCTTATGCCGTTTCCAGGAATATAACAACTTCAAACATAACCCTTAATATGATACAAGGAAAGAAAGGAGCAAATGTTACCATATTTTAATTCGGCTCTGGCTGTTGTTAACCGTTTTTGTAAGGATTCTTCTGTTTCTGTTTTTCGGGCACGTAGTCTTGCTTCCTGTAAATGTAAACCTTACCATGAAAAGAATTTATACTGTTACTGTAATCAATGGCAAATAAAAAATTGGTGGGGGAAAAAAGTGGCTAATAAGTAAAAGCAGCAGAACGAGTTCCATAGGAATAAGGAGTGATTAGCGTAAATAACCCATTAAATGCCCTGATGAAGTTGGCGCTGAACCCCTTTAATAAATGCTTTACAGCCAAAACCGCGAATTGGCAGAATTACCGCCGTCCTCTTAAATCGTTGTGTTTCTGCTGCAAAATTAACTAAACACGTCAAACATTTAAAAAAATCAAATTTTCATTCAACGCAATTCACAATCAATTCTAATGCCCCTACACGATAGCATGAATTTATAGGGTTTGGGAGGTGAATTTGTAACGCTAAGAAGTCCCCATTGAAACATGTTAGATTCGTCCCCATTAGTTCACCCAAGTTCTCAGAGGGCGCCACGTGTTCTATATGGTAATTTTTGCTAATTTTTCCGCCCAAATCTAAAGTAAACTAAATTACAACTAAGCTAGGCTAAATATTAATTAAATATAAGCTAGTTTCGTTTAGTTTAGTTTAATTTTAGGCTGAAAACTGAGTAGAAATTTCCACATCAAACACGTGGCGCCCTCTATAAACTAAGACTGAACTAATGTGAATGTATCCAAGACGTTTCAGTATGGGTCTCAGTCACAAATTCTCCTCCCAACCCTATAAATTCTTGACGTTAGTAAGGCCATTTTTCGGAAGTTTGCCCCAGTTGGAAGCCTGCTAAATTTGTAAATAAATGAGAACACATGCATTGCACTAACGCTAGCCTGAATCCAGTTCACGCACGTGAATGATCACACAATCGGACAGACTTTTCCGTGATAGACGCAACACCCTCCCTGGACAGAAGGAAGGGTCGGCAATGGGTCGAGCTTCATTTAACACCTTCCCCTGATTTTTCCCAAATTAACCTACACTGCAAATTGTACTGCAGAAAATGCATCCACTTAATAAGGCATTTTTAAAAGGCTTCAGTTTTTATGTGACGATAGCCAAATCGACAGATCAGTTGGCGTATCGATCTGGAGGCTCTGATGCAGGGTCAACTCTTACGCACCAGACAAATTTTTACTTTCAATATACAGACCCAACATTTTTACTAAGTCCAACTTTTCTAATAGCACCCATCAGTACCACGAGAGGACAGAAATCTTCCCGTTATATTAGATTTGATTTCTGTCCTCTCCTGGTTCAGAGGGGTGCTAACTAGAAAAGTTGGACTTAGAAAATATTGGGCCATCAGTTTTTTGTGGACCACCTTGCACTATAGCTGCGATCTGGGTAATCTTGTGATCTACCAAATAGAAATTTAAATAATTTCCCTACTCCTCCCTCGTTCCTATGAAACTTTGAATATCCATGGCAGGAGTACGTAGAAAAAAAAGGGAGTAAGTTTTCGTAACCTCAAGTCAGGAGTGCCTACAGTGGTACACTAATCTGTTAGTAGGGGTCGCCACCTTTATGAGAAGGTTCAAGATCTGTGCCTCGTAATTTAATAGGTAAGTCGTCAAATGCTAATTTTCGGTCCTTTGTTTTTATACCACACGAGTTTCAAATGCTAAATGTAGGAATTGGCCAATACGAGTTTTCACCGAACCGATATCGATGAAAGGTAAACCGACCCGAACCGATACCGATAATAAGACTAAAAATTTTAATTTCTATGCAAATGCAACTTCAGTTTTTAGTTTAGCACGAGTTCCAACTGCCGAGATTATCATAAAAAAGGGACAATTTTAGTTGTAAGCTAAGGATCTCTTCTGGCCGTATTGCTATTTGGTTTAAAAAAATTATGTTAAATTACGAGGTTCAATGAAAAGTCAATGTTTTACTTTTCCCGACATTCAGGCAACTGTTAACATTATTTAACAAACACCTACATTTATATTACTTCACACTACCAAAAGATAAAAGTTCTTTGCTTGTATGGTTTTGTGTTAACATAGGAATGTACGTTTCAGGTTCTGTGCACCAATGGAAAAAAAGTTCCTTCGGTAGCTTTTTTCCCCTAAATTCGTTTTAATCACCTTATAAACTACGAACGAATATTGAAAATGTGTGGAGCAGCAAAATTTAAAATATAAGTTCAACATTTTACAACACACATGTAAGTTATTCAACACTTAAGGCAAGTTCGTCTTAATCGTACTCAAAGGTAGGGCATTATTTTAAATTACAACAAAAAAATTAATTCAAAGGCTTTCAAGGAAGTAGCGAATAATTTCCTGGCCTGAAACTCAAGCACTTTTAAGAACTTCAAGCACCTGCGCGAACCCCGGAATGGTGTAGTCGAACTTAAAAATCGGCAAAAATTTAGCCAAGGTGACGATCTGGATGCAAATATAAGACGACGTCGTTATTACCGGAACAAGTTCGGACCAATCTGGTAAGTCTTAAAAATAAAAGAAAACAAGAAACTTTTCTTGCTTATTAATTGGCCATTCATTTGTTACCAATGAAAAAATAACCATCAAACATCAAAAGTGTTGAAAATACCGTAAATCGCCTATTAAACGCCCATGGGCGGCTAAAATTAATCCTATAAAAAAGTGGAGGAGGCGTTAACAAAGCTACTACAAGATTTCTGACCTGAACATATGTTTTTGGGTGATCGTGTAGGACAAAATCCATTGTGGCAAAGTTGATTATTCAAGTGCGTGATCTGGGTTCAATCTAGCATTAACACACTGGTTTTATTCTTATTTATTCACAAATTTAGTGTATTAGATCGTCCTCCTTCCAATATCTAACCTAATTTAAAGTTAAAATTAATTTCTAACCATCACCACACTTCACGGAAGCATTTGTAATCGCGGAAAAGTCAGCAATATTAGGCCTATGCAATCGACCACTGATGTGCATAATATGGATTCAGTCTAGTGAAAACGCTATTCCTTTTTCTCATTTATTCTCAAATTTAGTTTATTAGATTGTCCTCCTTCCAATATCTAACATAATTCAAAGTTAAAACTAATTTTTAACCATCACAAACCTTCAAAACAGACATGATTCACCACTGGGAACGCGTGTGTTGACATTTATCACCATAGAGTTATATATTGTCGTCCAAGACGCACGTTTCGTCGGAAATGGACGCGTAGGTCTGGACCCTTGGAGCCACGGTAGTGGACGCGAAGTGGTGGACGTGTCCAGATGTATAAGCGCTTGAAACATCCAGTTCACCGCGTCCGTTATGACGTTTCTCCGGTTGGCGTTTTCAAGTCGTGAATCACGTGTCTGTTTTGAAGGTTTGTGATGGTTAAAAATTAGTTTTAACTTTGAATTATGTTAGATATTGGAAGGAGGACGATCTAATAAACTAAATTTGGGAATAAATAAGACAAAGGTATAGCGTTTTCACTACACTGAATCTATATTACGCACAGCAATGATCGATCGCACAGGCCTAATATTGCCGACTTTTCCGCGATTACAAATGCTCCGGTCAATCTTGTTGAATTAAATGTTGATTTCGTTAAATTTGTGAATCTTTTCGTTAATTTTGCTGCAGAACAACCAAGGTTTAAAGGGATAATACGTTGACTTCTTTAAACGTTTGAAGCTTAGTCAATCTCACGATTGACTAAAAATAAAGCTACTACACGATTTCTTACCTTAAGGTATTTTTGGGGGGTGGGCGTTAGCAAAGACCAGGGCATTTATTAGGCGATTTACGGTATCTGATATTTCGTTTCAAGACGAGTTTTTGTAGAAAGCATAGGACAAATTCCTAAAGTTTCTAGGCCTTTTTCCAAGTCTGGAAAACTTTGTTTATTTTCTGCTTTTAAGGATCGTCATTTAACATTTTTTCACACTTTGCATGTCCTTCGTATTTACATCGTTAACATTTGTCAAAAAAATAATATGAATCTTTACTGTAACAATAACAGGTTAACTTACGAGAATGTCTAATGACGGTGGTTTGATGAAAACGAACTTCGGGTTGAGGTCTGTCTTTTTTATGTTTATGACGCCCTGGACGTCAATGTCAAGGATGCATATCTTCCCTGTCCGCACAACCTCTTCTACAGCCTTTTTACTGCAATCAGAAGGGATGATTCTTATGATTATTATCACTAAAAATGGCGTTGCTATGCCAACCGCTACTGTGGCACGCATTACCAACATGCACGTAAAATGGAGGAATTCTACTTTTTTAAGGTAATATGATTATTAAACAATGTTGTGCATCTCGAGTCTATTTTACAGCCACAAGCTTTCCGTCTTTGTATTTGTTTGGCTCTTCTTCAAACATGTGCCCACATGTTGTCCAGGCGTGGGCAGGTACGTTTAATGGTGGTTTAATGGTGGTTTAATGGCGGGTTTGATGGTTTAATGGTGATTTGTGAGAAGTTGTATTATGACATTCATAAAAGATGGAAAAATGATCCAACATATTCGATTTACAGGTATTCGGCAGAGTATTCAGTTAAGTACTCAGCCGACTAATTCAGCATTCGGCCATTATTCGGCATAGGACCGAATAATTCGATATTCGGCCGAATATGTAAAATGTTTGGTGCTGAATATTCGGTATTCGGCAGTTTAACTATTCGGTTGTATATTCGGTAAGTTAAGAATTCGGTTGTGTATTCGGCAAATTTTGTATTCGGTGCATCCCCAGATGCAAGTAGCACTAAGAAGTTTGTTATGTGACATGAAGTCAAATATACACTGTAGTAAACATCAAACTCCAAAAATACATTCGGAGGAATGTATTAACTTATGTTAGGCTGATATAAAAATGAAGCTGTCACTGAAACCCCTCCACACAGAGCAAAAACCCATACACAAACTTTTTTTGTTATTCGGTTGCTTGCGTTTTGATAAATGTCGGCGTTCCAACAATCCAACATTGAATCATGCTCATTTTAGGTAGCTTAAATCGTTTTTAATGTATTTAGAAAAAACAATAACTAATACAAAAAAAATGTGGTGAACTTTTCGTGACTGTGCCATAAAATATTGTTAAATGGCACAAATAATCAATTTTCTCACAGTAAAAGTAAATTATTATTTAAACACATCTTCGATGATGCTCAAATCGATAAGTTTACAAAATACTTCTCAGTATTTGCGAAATGCTAAATGCAAATTTTCGAAAGACAAATTGACCGAAACTAGGTTGGCTGTTTCAACGTAACATTCAAACATCCAAAGTGACATGGTGAGTTTTTTCACATAAATTATCCTTAGCCTACTTGGAATATTAATAAATATTTATTCGCTCGTATAAGGGCGAAAGGGAAATGCTAGAGCTCGTTGGAGACCGTTTATTGCAAACCCAAAATTAAAAAGTGAGGATGGGAGTAGAGGTTTTAAGACGTGACGATGAAGGTAGAAGTTTAAGGGAAGGCTGGGGAATGTTCAGGGCGAAGGAGGAAGCGGCTGAAATTGCACTTGGTTAGTTTATTTTTGAATGAAAGAAGTGATGGGGCAGAGACAGTCTTGTCACTAAGGGAATTCCATGCAGGTACAACTCGCAGGGCAAAAAAAGATTTCCCCGTGTTGGTGTGAAATCTTGGAAGGACTAACGTAAGACACTTTTCCCTGGTCTTAGCAGAACTCAGTTCGAATAATGGAAGGTCGATACAGAGCATAGAGTGCAAAATCTTTTAAGTTAAGAAACGGTCCGCTTTTAGGCATCAGCACTCAAGGATGTCCAGTTGGAGGATTGTAAGACGCTGGTGATATTCCATGTTGTGCATGCCCAGGAGTGATTTGGTATACTTCCTTTGTACGGACTCAATCCTGCAAATAGCCTTGAGGAGATGAGGAATCAAACCTAGCTAGCATACTCGAGTAATGGAGAGAAGTAGACCTTGAAAGCCCAAAGCCAGGTGCGAAGATTCCCCGAATTGAAACAGTGATGCACCACGGGGAACCTACGGCTGGACACAGCGATGATAATGTTGCAGTGTGTGGTGACTTCAAGCCGGGCTGGAACCAAACACCAAGATCCCGGAAGTTGTCAACGTTTCGTCAAGAATTTCGTCATCCAGGTAGATGAGATGGCGACACGACTTCTGCCCAAGGCAAAGCTATAACGCTTCTCGGTTGATAAGGGGAGCTGCCAAGTGACGGATCAATCGTGGACCGAATCGATATTTCATTGTAAAATTAAAGTCCACAGTTTTGGGACATTGACGTTTGAGTATGATGTTTCGCTGGCCAAATTAGGCAGCATTAGAAGCAACCCAAGGACGCAGTCAATTTGAAGATGACGGCTAATTAGGAAACACCATTAAAGTAAGGATTTATTTACTTTTACGGTTCGAAAATTCATTATGTGTGCCGTTAACCTGAATTTACTGCACGTAGATAAAATCACAAACATTAGTCTATTCCAAAATAGAATAATAAAATAACAAACCTTGTGCCATACAGGTTCCCAGAGAATTGTGCAGATTCCACAAATTCCCCGTTTGCAATAGCAGCCTCCATTTGCTCACGATCAACAAAATGGTAATCTGAAAAGAATCGAGAGATACGCGAATAAGAAAACTTTAATGGCTCTGAACACTAAGACAAATGACAAGGACAACCAGTGGCATTAAATAAATATGGATGCAAACCAATTTACATTGCCTTTTGGACTTATATGTCAGACTGCTGGCATTGGTCAAATTATTAGAACGCACAGGGTCAAACTGTCTGCTGCTGCATTTTTTACTCAACTTTAAAGACTGTGGATACCAAGGGGTCGGATTATACACTGGGACAAATTGCAGCCCTAGAATCGCATTAGGAACTCCAAACGAAGCTTTTGGAATGAAAAATTGCACACGCAAGTTGACTCCAGCATAAGTTTTGAACTGTACGAGATTAAGAGACGTGTGGTCTGCGCCGTTTTAAACAGCTTAAAAAGAACTTTCTAATGACTACATGTGTTTGAACTTTGGGTGTAGTTTTCAGCTGAAAATAATCAAATCAATAAGGCTGGACCAATCCAAATTACCAATCTTTACCAATATTTTCAGTATTGGTAGATAAAACCCAGATAAATCAATAAACTAAATTGAAGATATTTTCACTTCTCATCACCCGAATGACGTTTGTAAACACCATTTTGAAGGTTTCTTCGGCAGCTTTCCGATGGTATAAACCCCAAGTAGCTGTCTCTTACTGTTTAGAAGTTACGAAGCAAAATGTTAAATTTTACTAGGGTTTTGTGTTTTAAAATTATTTTAGCATATGCAATATGATTTTAAACCAATATATTTTTTAAAATAATTATGTGCATTTAGACCTATGCTTTATTTATGCAATGATTTTTGAAAAGTAATTTTTTTTTTGTAACGACGTACATCAGTATTTCAGTTTTTGGTTAATTGGGACTGGGATCGGTTGTTCGGATTTGGTATTGGTAATAGAGATCGGGATTTGGTATCGGCCATTTACGTTTAATGATCGGCTCGGGTGGAAAAAAAGCTGATCGGCCCAGCCTTAGAAACCCATAATTCAATTTAACACAATGAACCTAAAACAGTACAGTATTACGGTTTAATTTTGCACTCCAAAGACTTTTTTATTTACACCATATGGGGTACAAATTTTGCATCTGGCTTAAAATTAGTCGTCGACTTTTACAGCCTAAAAATACTCTACGATATGTCAAGGCAAAATAGGTCAGCTATAATACCTTGAGTGCTTTTACAAAATCGATAGGCCAAAACCTCTTTATATTAAAAATCCGTGGTATTTGGAATTGGAATGAAATGTCACTATTACCCTTATAAACAATCACTTTTTCATGCATTGTTTCTTGAAAAGCCTCAAATAAACTATTGTTACAACAGGTTTATTGCTAGAAAAGGCATTGTTAAAAGGGGTTTAACTGTATCAGTTGTGTGTATTAGCACAAAACTCGTCCCTAGATTTAATTTCCTGAGACCGAAGGTGAAGGGAAATTTGCTTTAAAGGAGTCGAACGCTAAAACTCACAAACTACAGAGCTAATACAAAAACAAAACAATCCTCCTCAAATTTTGATTTATGATGGCTATTTTGATTTAAGATTTTGAGTTTCGACTTACGTTTTCCTCTACTTGGCGTAGCAGTACCACCCCCATCGCATTTTGTCATCCTAACTGTAATTTCGTTTGGTTCCGAATTGGTGTTTCGTATTAAGTAAGCCTAAACCTAATTTTTATGCCTCTCATTAACCAAGTTAAACGTAAAAGCTCCGAATTCTGACGAGAAGCAGCTTCGTGTTTCCGTAAAAGTCCGACGATTCATGAAAGTGACATCATTACTCAACCAAGGCCAGAATGAGAATAAAAGCAAACCGTTTCCTCTTAACTGTATAGAGCTGTGGTTTGTTTCTTGGTGACCATTCAGTGACAAGTAAAGCTTTGATTTACATAATTACTGAGTAGAAGTGTGGTCTTTTCAGTTTAAATCGAGCATGATGTTGGTTCTGCGGAAAGTAAACAAATATTCTGACGATAACGCCAAACAAAAAGTTGAGGTCTTTTACCACTGAGTGCAACGTACTAATGGACGGGTCAAATGAATTGAGGAGGAGGGGAAGGAGAAGCACCAAGGTAAGAAGAAAAAGCACTACGACAGCTGACTGCAACAAGCTAGTACAGGTGCATACGTCAATCGCTGAGGCATTAGAGCAGCAAATAGTGCATGAAGAGGCATTAGTGTAGAATGATGTAGTGTGGGGCCAGTAGGTCGTTTTATTTTTGAATTGGAATTGGGCATGGTGCATATTTTCGAGACGAAAATAGTATACAACCAAACAGGTAAGTACTTTACAGGAAAAGTAAAGAATATAAGAGAATCTGTGTTGATATCTTTTACTTCTAAGCTAGTTCCATTTAGTGGAAGTGATACTTCTGAAATTATAGTTAAAACGGTATACTGTATGGTTTTGATAAGTTGACGATTTCATTATCAAAAATGCAAAATTGTTCGATCAAAGTTTCTGAAAAAAAAGGCGCAGACAGGGGACCACTTTCCTGGCTCCAAAATCCAATTCTGATTCTAGAAAGTGGCGCCCAATGTTTGAAAATTTTGAAACAGAACTAGAAAAAATGTCAACTTTCGTTTGATGTAGCCAAGCGGTACTGTAATAGGCTACATAGATCAAAGCTAATAGCGTACATACATCATAGCAAATCATCACGGCTACATCGAATGGGAGTTGACATTTTTTTAGTTCTTTTTTAAAAATTTAGAAAAATCCAATCCACTCTTTCGGACTCAGAATCAGATTTTAGATACAGGAAAGTGGGCCCTACTTGCATTTTTCCCCCCCAAAACTCAGAAAAAATGTTGAATTTAAGAAAATTTCAGGTTGCGAATTCACGTGGACCATTCCGACTTTGACAAAAAAAAAAGGTGGGAGGATTTCCATTTAGTCTGCATGTCGGCTCCCCTACATAACTTCAATCAAATCAGCATAAACGTTGCCAAAATAGCACTCTAAAGAGTAGTGCTGAAGAAAGCGTGAATAGGTGCCAGAGAATACGTGGATGCATGACGGAGCGTTGCTCCTCCAGGATAGGGAGTAGAGTAAGCTTGATGTTTTACTATTCTACAGAAAATTCATATTTCATGGATTGCACCTTGAATTTTGAATGAAATTCTACGTAAGAACTCGAAATACAATATAGTTGCCATGCCAGTAAGGCTTAGCAGTAGGACTTTCGTTCTTTGTCTCGAAGGTCGAGGGTTCAATTCCCGCTCAGGGCACTCTGATACTCAAGTTCAAAGGGCAATGGAAATAAGTTTGTATCTGTATTTATTTTTCACTTATCTAGTTAATTTGGTTTTCCGTCCTGTTTATTCTGGGATACAATGTTAATAGTGCGGTATCAACCCTTATTGTACTTTAGTTTATCCAATATTGTTTCTACTCAGCCAAAAGAGACCTCAAGCTGGCCGGTCAGATTTTTTATATTGAATTATTACGGTTAAATACATGCATTGTCCCTACCTTTTCCATTTTCTTCTCCAGGACGAGGTTTCCTTGTTGTATCTGAAATGCAACGCAAGGGAGAGATAAGTAGGTAACAGATTCATTGAGAATAATGAATTTCTTTAAAATCATTCAAATAAGGCTGTCCTACACAAATGGAATTAACTTTGACGGTTTGAAGAGCTCCCAGAACAAGCATAGCGCAAGGAGAGGACAATTTGCTGGGTAAAACTGGAATTGACTAGTATCAACTGCACTGTCAATTTTTGGTAGATTTAACGATGCATTATTTAAATGGTCTCGAGTCGTATCAGTAACCTCCTACAAATGCAAACACATCCGTAGGACATGGAATTGTCCATGCTGTACCAATCACTTCATATTCCATCCCTTGCCACAAGGTTGCCTGGGAGAGTGAGTTTCGTTTCCTGGCTCCAGGCAAATTGATTCAACGTCGCCAGAATCTTATTTCACCAAAGCAGCGCAAAAGTCATCAACTTTCCGGCATGCACGTCAACTGGTGTTGAGCCACGAATCAAGACGTCCAATTCTACCCCTGTTGACCTTGAATTGAAGAAGCCATCTCCTTCCTCGCCTCAAGGTCGTTCAAAGCTTTTCAATGTGGAGAATTACCGCATGCCTACACTAATTGTAGCACAAGTGATATTTTTGCACATATTTTTAACGTGTAATATCTCAGTTACGACCAGTAGTTCCACAACTGGCCGCATGGGATCGCGACCAAGGACAAGAGATGGAACACGTAATATTATCATGGACACTCCGTCAAGTCCTACCAGATCTGGTTTATGTCACTCCTGGTAGAAAACATTAGCAGGCAATCGTAGTGGGTTAAGTCAAAGTCAGTAAATCAAATCATGACAAGTTTACATAGATAGAAAACGTGGACAAATTAATTTTGTCCTTTTAAAGTGTTGTGGCCTTAACTTTTCACGTAACCAGGCCTATTAAGGTAGAGTCAGTGTTGGCAAAGGTTCGTATACCAAAAATATTAGTAGCCCTACAAAATCACTGAGTTAAAAGACTACAATGTATTCGCTATTTTCTAATGGTACCAGAAGAGACACTCAATAAACCTGTTTAAACCAATTATAGTAAGAGTCGATTTGTTTTCTCTTGCGAATACAGCGATCGATACGGCTACTAATTGTCTAACACGTGTGAATACTTACCCCGCCTACGAATACAATCCAAACACCCAAATGATTTCTTGGCTGTGGTTCCACAACGCGTATGCAACCGTAAAACCAGTGGTCGCTTGCATTTCTAGCTTTTTTGCCTCAATCCCCCCCGCCCCATACACGTTTTGATCAACTGCGTTGGATGGCATGGCAGCGCACACCTCTCAATTAAAGCCGAGCCCACTACGATTCTTCAATCGGTTTCATTTTAAACTGTCAGTTTAATTAGAACACTAGTGAACTGAATCGACATTAAAAATATTCAGCACCGTTTGGCAGTTTTACGGGAAGCCTCCAAACCGTTTAGTCTCAGCGTTTTGAACATTTCATTATCCGACTGCGGCGTTGACACATCGCACGACTGATAAGGATGAAATATCTAGATAGCGCGGTCATTGCCCAGAAGTAGTTTTATGAATTTGTGCCCCCCCCCCCTCCCCTGACAATAACAAAAAATGTCATACAGTAGAAGTTGTTATAAATATTTCTCCTTCCCCCTCCAAAAAAAAATACTAAGCATTAAAGTCATGAACGATTGTCCAAACAAGTAGCCCAAGTCAACGCTAATTTTGCATGCTGACATGACTATACAAGCTTGTTATCCAGTTCGTACGAATGAGATCAGTGAAGCCGCGTGCCTACATCAGTGATCTGTAGAATAATTCGTGGAAGTTGCCAGTCATTGGTCGGTTGGTATTGACATCAGCCGCTGACGAAGGCTACATAGTTCCTAGTAATTGGTCGTGGATGGATGACGTCAGTCGGCTGAAGAAAAAATGACGAACCTCGTACGTTTGCTGCGAACAAAAAACTTTGATTATTTCTAGCGGAGGATTTCCCCAACGGATTCGACCCATTTTCAAAAATTAGACCTAGAAATGTGCCATAGAATGTGTGTGCAAAATTTGACAGAAATCCGATAATTCGTTAAAACGTCATAGCGCGAACACACAGACAGACAAACCGTTCGCACAAGAGTCTAATCGACTCTAATAAACACATACTACATTTAAATGACAGACAGCAAACCAGGTTGTAGGCTATTCTGAGAAGACTTAGGCTACATCTAAAATTTGAATTTAATCTTGATACTGTTAATCTCTTATGGTTATTGATAACGATTGAAGTTCCTACATGTTACAATCTTGTTGCTCTGCTCCTACTAGGCCTACTGTTTTGTTCCCGTTGCTCAACAAGTTGTTTGTTATTAAGCCACCACAAAAATCAACATTATCCCTACTTACGTGAAATGCTAAATCCCAGACAGTTGCCATACTGGTCCATTAACGACTTAAGAAGAGTACTCTTTCCACTGCCAGATGGGCCACACAAAACCAATGGACGCGGCCCTGTTAATACCATTGTTTGGGAAAATCGCCAACCTGCAAAATAAAGAAAACAATTGTGATTTAAACAGCTGTTCCACATGAGGTAAGCAGTAGCAAACCCCGATGTTTGAAGCTACTGAGGATCAAACTATTCGGAAGCAAAGTGCGCTCCCAAGAATCTCGCTATGAACTTGTAGTGCACAGATTGCAAATTTGCAGGCCAAGCCATGTGCGTCATGCTGGTTACGGTCAACGATTGGAAGCTAGCCGACTGGCGGGTACACCTAATGAAAGTTGCGATTTTTGGCTACTACTGCTACTGATCAAGTCTTTTGGGGTTCAAATTTAATACTTTGTTTACTCAAGTATCTCGTGAGAATCTTAACCAGGGACAGTCATTTTACGCGGCCAACATTTGGGCTTTTCCGCGAGTCAAATGGGCAAACACCGCAGACACCTTAGAATTCCGCAGCTTTCTGTACCAAAAGTAAGCATTTTCCGCGATAAAACTATTACAAGCATTTTTTTAAAAAAAAAAAAGGCAATGGGTCAGGAAGTCAAACTTTTATTTCATCATTATGAAACTGGTGTGCAAGAAAAGTAAATTTCTAATTTTTTTTTATCAGTGGTGTCAGATCCACAGGTGTACCTTCAAATGTAAAAAAAACAAAAAAAAACCAACTTCACTAAGTTGCTGTACAGATGACGTCATGGGATACAAGCGATGCTATGCAGGAAAGGTTTCTCTCAAGCTAGGTGCAGTAGCCAGCGCGCACGGAAGTTGGTCGTATCGGCTAAAATATCAGTAAATAAACACCGATACCGATACACAAAATATACCGATAACATCTGTAAATACCGACCCTGTAGCAGAATCAGAGCGAAGCGCGATGCTACGTCGCAGTACGGCTGGTAGTGTTGCAGTATGATTTATCCTACACTTTTTCTTTCCTGGTTTTCTTTTTGAGATAATTTCGCCAAAAATTGACCGATTTTAACGTTCAAATACATCATTTTAACCGTTTTTCGAGCACTTTTGAATGGTGCTATTATCATGACGATAGGTTTGGTCGTTCTCAAGTTATTTAGCAAAAACAACCTACAAAGGTCTAGAAAAATTGTTCATGAACCCAAATGGACCCTCACTCAAAACTTTGCACAATGCAAAATCCCACCTCGCACCCTTCCTGCCATCTGCGGATACTTCCCTCTTCCCACAGATCGTTTTCAGTTTGCAAAAAGCTTGTCGCAGACCGGCGGAAAATATTCTGCTTCTGGGAATACCGATACCGATATTAATATTAGTCTATCCCTACAAAGCAAAATAAACAAAGCCAAAAACTGGCCCTTCAAAAGAGTGATATCAATACACCAAAACTAACTAAATAAAACATAATAGAACAAAATTAAAATCAAACCAAAAACCTATAAAGAGGTGAATAAGTTGAGAATGGTTCATCCTATAGGCAAAAAGTAGCAGCAAATTGTTGAAAACCAATTTCTTGTTGACGTGGCACTTTATTACACATCTGCACGGTAGTGGAGTTGAGTCAATACACAATTGAAAAAAAAAGGACTGATTTCATATCAAAAACCAAAACTGGTAAAAGGAGCCGCCAAATTCTGAATGGTTCAGCCCTTCAAAGGAGTGATATCAACACACCAAAACATTCGCCATACCGAAAGTAGCAATGTTCTAATTTTCATTTAATCTTCGAAGCAGTGTGATTAACTTGGCAAATGTTTTGGTGTGTTGATATCACTCCTTTGAAGGGCCGAACCATTTGGAACTTACCAGTTTTGGCTTTTGACGAACCTGCATGCATTACACAACGGCAGCTTCTAAGGTGCACAACTAACTGAGTATGTTTTTTTTTTTGCACACAGATTTAATGATAGATGCCGACAACTTATTAAATTAAGACTTATCTTTTTTTTATCAATAGACAAAACTGATTTCCACAATCTCAACTGCCTCCGCAATTTTATTTTTACGTGCAAGTTAAACAGAGAGAGGAGCAGCTGTGCTATTAGTCGTATTTGACATCTCACATGACAGCTCACAATCTAATCTCATACTACACTTAAGGGATTTTAAAACGTTATCAAACAAACCGCAATCCCAACTGCAACCACTCAAGAAAGTATGCCAGATAGCAAAAAAATCATAACAGGTAAAACACAATACAGCATTTGTAAATTATTGCAAATAGGCACATCACTAATAGTAATTTTACAATATTACCAACATGGCCACAATTAAATTCATTTATTGATCAGTACCAAGTTGCCTACAAAAGCCTAAGTATTTCCCACTTTTAAACGCCCCAAGTCAAAACGCTTTCAAAAAAGGAAACTAACTACTTAACTGACTTAGTTTGCTCGTTCAAAACAAACAGGACTAGGTTTTTCCAGTCCCGTTTGAAGGACTAAATTTCCGAGACATTCTGGCTATTAGAGCACAGTTGAATAGATTCAAAGTTGGATGAGTAACAATCACAGCAAGCACGATCGTTGTTGCGGGCCTATCACACTTGGTATGAAGACGGAGAAATAGGCAATTCAGCCACACTGAGAATAAGAGTAAACCCTCCATTGAAAATGCTACTTACTCTTAAGAAGACCAAAAACCGGGAGTTACGAGGGGCGGGAGGGAGGGGGGATGTATTCAGCCCACATAATAGAAGGAATGCAGGGGGGGTTGCAGGTTTATTTCGTGCTGCTTAATAATAAAGTATTTACTCACAACAATAATTTATGCAACATCAAAAAGTCTGTAAATCGCAGGCGAATTTTAGGTGGCCAATTTTCTGCCACCTTTATCAGGCCAAGCCCAGAGTTCTGTTCACAATAGCGTCAACCTATATTATTGTTGTGAGTATTTTCCCCCCAAAAAAACAAAGTAAAACGACAGTGATGTCGATCTATAAGATTATTAAGGGAGCACTACACCCTGATGTGTTGAGAAGAGCACGTAGCTTAGAAAAAAACTGTTTGCAACTCATAACATTCGAAGCGCATCTTAAGGTTGACGGTTGTAGTTGTGTTGTGAACAGAACTCCGGGCTTGGCCTGATGAAGGTGGCAGAAAATTGGCCACCGAAAATCCGCCTGAGATTTACAGACTTTTAGGTGTTGCGTATATTATTGTTGTAAGTAGTTTCCCCAAAAACCAAACTAAAACGACAATGATGTCGATCTATAAGAATAAAGTATTTTGCTCGCGCATGGAAAAACCAGCGAAAGCCGCATATGTTCTGCCGAGTATAGCTAATAGTCCATTAATTCTCTTAAACCGCACTAACTGGAACCATGGAGGGGGTTGATAATCCACTGGTTTGAGTAACCAAATTTACATGCAAACTTATGAAATTACAGTTTAGTTTTGTGTTTAAGGAATGCGCTTTAGCTTTATTTAGCCCGTACCACTCGAACACTGCTAACATTCAGACTGAAAACCCAAGCAGCTGCGGTAAAAATGTCAACACGCAACAAAATTTGGATTCCAAATTTCATCACAGTAGTAGACTGTGTGCCACCACAAAGTCATAATTCACATATAGGCCCATTTGAAATGTCCTTTTCAAATGCTAAGAGTGGCTCGGAATGGGGAGGAACAATTTTGTCAGGAAATGCCTACAATCAATCGAATTCCACAATCGACATAAGCAAGAGTAAGTCCAACACTCGAGCATCGCACGAAGCACAATTTTAAAATTTCACTAATTGTCTGCCCAAAATGGTACTTCCGAAGAGATAAACAACCACTGTGAGCCTCGTAAAAGGTCACATTTTGGGCTGAACATTCAGAAATTCTAATATATTGTGCTTCGTGCGAGACTTGAGTGTTGGACTTTCCTTCATTGTTACTTATTTCCAACTACTGCAATGTATATAAGCGTTCTCTTGGCTTAATGGGCCAGATCTGAATGCAGATCTTCAGCATACAAGACAGTCTTGAACCACTGAGTCAACTTAAAACATGAAGACTTATTTTTTTCTTGTGCAAAAAAATATTGATGGCTATCTAATTGTTAATTTGACGGATTAATAACAAAATAATAATCAAATGGTGCAAGGTCTAGATTTGATATGCTCTGAAACCATTTATTTTAAGCATTCTAGTTTGTAGGTTGAAGATACGTTAATAAAACCTGAAAGCTCAATCGGCGTAGTACTTTCGCTGTGATCTAGCCAGGTAATCCTGACACCCGTGTCTAATGCTCACCCATGGCTGCGCCATCTGACGGTCATAAATTTTTTTTCCTATTACAAGTGAAAGAGGCTGGAGTTCTCTGGAGCAGGTGCTGGAATGCTCCTGGAGACCGAGATTTCATTTTAACTTCGTACAGTAGCGTACCCAGGAATATGTTTAGCAGGGGCAACGGACATTACAATTCAAAATGACCATTTTGAAATTCAGCTAAGAAGTCTTGGGGAGAGGAGGGGGTTGACATCGCACATGACCATACATCATCCAAATTTTCAATCACAACGAAATGGTGAACGTTTTCAAAGAACACAAACAAAAGTTCCTGCAAACAGGCAGTCAGATGCGAGCACCCATTTTTCGTCATTGCCAACGTGGGTGGGCGTGGCAACAATTACCTTTCTGTGCTTATTTGTACTTCCAGTCTCGGTGTGTTATTTCACACTCAAATCCATGAACGGTTAGGTGGTAGCACTGGCCGTGGTTGTTAAGCAGATCACGCAGGGCCACGAACCCAAACTTTCCTTTGGTAAATCGTCCAATCGAAACGTCCTGTTCATGCTATGGATCTGTCTCTGTTGCAATGGCTTGTGGGGTGGGGGGAAGGAGGGTGATTTTACTGTTTGCTTGCCCTTAGATGCGCAAATGACTTCATAGCCACTTAAGGATAACACACCATTAGAACCAAGAGATTTTGTAAACCTAAACAAGCATAAAGCTTTTTACAGCTTACCCAGTATGTAACATAACGCTAAAAATCAACCAACTGGACAAATTTAGTTTACGTTTGCCAACCTATGTTTAAAACTGATAGGTTAAGAAGAAAACTATGAAAAATGTGTTGAAAACGATTAAACCGTAACAGGTGCACTACTGCGCAATTTCACATGTAGCCCAACCTGCTCTTTTTAAATGTAAGAATTATATCGCTTACCTTTTAAGAACTTTTAGGAGCCTACCCAAACTCCAGCCGTCAGCAGACAGGAACCAACCAGTCACAAGTAATGGGCCACGAGCGAGGAAACTCTAATGATATCTAATCGGCTCAATTGGCTAATAAATGCAATTCTGCGTGCTGACATCAGCAGATGGAAAAAGAGCCCAGCTGTTCCATAACAAAAGCCACTGCAAAACAACCACGTTCTGCTTTTCCCAATGCCAATAAAATAAGTAATCTTCTTAATGGATTTCAAGTACACTGACTGCACTTAAGACGACAGCCGTCAAGCTCGACCGTCAAGTCACTGAAGCCACCCTCAGGTCTCCAATCAAAGCCAATTGAGGAGCGTCTTATTGACTCACGGATGAAGACTCAATAATCAATATGATAATGCATTAATCAGCTCTGAACAAGTCTTTAATTATCATCAACTGAATGCAGCAGAATAGCTAGTGTTGTAAGACATTAATAAGTTTTTAGTCAAAAAAACAAAAAAAAATTTTTGCCCCCGAGGCCAAGCAAAAAATATTGTTTGGTTTGTGGACGAAATTATAAATAAAAGCACCAGACATTGTGTTTTATTTAACTGATCACATTTCTTCGACATGTAAAGCTCAGAGCTGGAAAATAGCATGTGGTCGTCAAAAAAAAAAAAGAACTGCCGGCCAACACCGGCTAAATCCTGTTTCTATTGCTAAGTATGAAAACATACATTACCTGTAAATTTAGCACTCTTATTCTCGAATGCAAGTTTCCCATTTGAGATTGATTTGTCTAAATCCAGCCAGCTCCCTCACTCGAAGTGCCCATGCACGCTTCCACGGTGATGACTCATGAGGGGAGGTAGGGTAGGTATAGGTAATGTGTATTTTCGTACTTCGCAATAGAAACAGAATTTAGCCAGTGTGGGCAGGCAATTCTCTCAATCTATTGCCAATGAAAATATCCATTACCTGTAAATTTAGCATTTACAGTTACTTCATCAAAACTGGCGGTGGACAACGCCTGATGGGTATCCTAGGGTTAGGAGCTGGCACCCCCAAAAAGTAACAGACTTCGCACTTTATTAAAAAGTGGTTAAAACAGTCATTTGGATCTCTTTTCTGATTTGGTGGCCATAAAAAGGGCCGTTGTGATCATTGTTGATCAGTGCTGTGAGGGTTGAACGACACTTCTGGATGCAATGATGGGTCCCAGACATTGGCTTGAGTGATCATGTCCCTGAAGTAGTGCGACGAGAAGACAGATCCATTCTTCCATGAAGCTGCTTGAAGCATTTCTGGGATAGGGATGCTGTTGTGGAAGGCCCGTGATGTTGAAATGGCTCGGAGTTCATGTGCAGTGACCCTGATGTTATTGACTTTGCAGTTAATGTCAGAAGCTTCCTAGGGTATAGAATTAGATTTTGATCCAGTTGCTGATCATTGCGGCAGTGGTTTCACCGTTCGAAGTTTCTCTTGAATGGAAGAAAAAGCTGGTTTCGTCCTTTTTTAATTTCATTGCTGTCGGTTCTATCGAGATAGAAGCATAGTGCGCAAACCAGGCACAGATGATGTTCCAACTCGTCACCAGTTATTGTTGAAAGAGCAAAGAGTTGAAAAAGTTTAGGTGGTTCGTTCAGTCTTTGAGTTTGGGCTCTGAAAGATGGTATTGGAGTTAAGCAGACGGCCTTGAAGCCCTCAGAGAAGAAGCAATAGGCACGACCAGCAACTTGAACTTCGCAGCAAAGTAAGCACTAAGAAGACTGTTTTCCTTGTAAGGAGGATGAGATTGCAGTTTAATAAGAGGTTCATACAGTTCCTTCATAAGCGAATCTTGCACGAAGGAGCGGTCCCAATCTGGGAAGAGACGTCTTGTCATTGATCTTTCGATTTTGAATGATTTTATTAAGAGTTGAAATGCAAAAGTCTTCTAAAACAGAGTTTAGTGCTGATTGATAGACGATTACCGTGGACCCTTTTAAGCCTTCGTTGAAGCAGTCGGTGAAAAAAATTAAGAGTTCAGGCAAAGGGGGATTGACAGGATTGACTTTCTGCAAGTTAAACAACGAAACCAGCTTGTCGTAAACCAACTTCAGTGGTTGTCACAAATTCTGTTGGTGGAATCTCTGATTGCTTTACTTGCGATTCCAACAGTTGTTCCCGATTTCCTGCCTTCTTAAGAAGTCTGATGATAGCAACCACCTGTAAAGGTTCAGAGAGCTGGTGTTTTAGTGAAGCTGACTTCCTTTTCGTTGTGATAGAAGAACTGGGATTTCGGGTAAACTTCTTGGGTTGTCGATTAGAAGTTGCAGGAACTATGGCGCTGACGCCAGTTTGGAGCTATTAGTAGGAAGAGACCCGGGGTTGACTATATTTTCAGAAAAACTTGAGGTAGCGTTTGAATGGTGGGAATAGGTAGCCGAATAGGTTCTTCCAAGGGAATGACAGAGCGTCCACTGTCCACACTTGGTCGTCCAGAACTGGACTGATGAAGTGGGGAAATTTAGCATTGTGCCTCGTGGCGAATAGGTCAATCATTGGGTCCCCCATGTGGCAAAGAGATATTTGTAAATGGATGTCTTTAAAGTCCATTCTCCTGAGGGTAGCAATGAGTCTGCAATGACGTTTCGAGTCTCCAGAATGTGTAGAGAGAGGAGCGTTGTTTTCAGTTGAATGCAAAGCTTGAATATTTTGGAGGTGACGTTGTGGAGTGTTCTGGACCTTGTTCCTCCATTCCGAAAATAGGCTACAGATGTGGTGTTGTCTACTTCAACTTGAACGGCTTTTCCGGTTACTATGGACTGAAAGTGTCTTAGAGCATTGAGAACAGCTTTTAGTTCGAGAACGTTGATGTGATCCTGATTTTCTTCTGGCCATGGGCCTGATGCATCTTGGCCTGCATGTGTGCTCCTCGTCCCCAGCCCTGTAATGAAGCGTCTGTTAGGAGGTGAAGGTCTGGTTAGGGCTCGTGAAGTAGGACTGTTTGAGAGAGAAAGTAGACCACCAGAGAAGGGTTTCGAAGGGGAAGGTTTCGTCTCTCGGATGTTTGGTGTCTGTTAGATGTAAGCGCTTTGCCTCAGTGTCGATGCAGTAATGATGGAAAGGTCTGGTCATACATTTTCGTAGGGTACAACACTGGCCATGGAGTCCCATTTTCAAATTTAAAAATGTCACATCGCTTACTTTGATAATTAGAGTCCATGTTTACATTTTGTATGCTTAAATTTCAAAGTAAAGGATATTTACCGTTCCAATATCCTTGCATATATTGGAACGGTAAATATTCTTTACTTTGAAATCTAAGCGTACAAAACGTAAACATAGTTCATTTTCATAAGAGGCAATTCAATTCCTTTAGCGAGTAAGATTTCTTCTCTAGGAAGGACTTTGATAATGTTGCTGTTGAGAGGATGAATGAAACACCTAGAAAGACGAAGTTTTGGGCGGGGACTAGCCTTGATTTACTGCGATTTATGCCAAAGCTCAGTTGACCGAGTAGGTTTGATGTGTAGTGAAGGTTTTTGTTGACTTGGGTCTTGTTGTTCTAGAAGCCAGTCGTCTAATTAGGCATTTGCTGGTGTTTGGAATTAAGGTGGAGATTCTCGGAGCAGCATTGAGGCCGAAGAGGGGAGGGGGGACTTGAAATTCGTAGACTTTTCCGTTGTACATGAAGCGGAACAGACGACATACCGAATGATGTAAGGAAAAGTGTGAGCAGGTGTCTTCTGTGTCTATTGATATTTTCCAGTCGTTGGGTTTGAAGGTTTGACGAATGAATTCTAGTGTCTCCATTTTGAAGTGAGAATTCTCCATCATCTTGTTTAGAGGTTTCAAGTTGAAGAGTTTTTCGCCACCCGATTTCTTCGGATGTAGAAAAATTGAGCTATAAAAGTTTGGTCGTAGAGGATCTTTGCTTTCTGCAATGGCTTCTTTTGTTAGAAGGTCTTTGACTTCGAAAGACAGCTATTCAGAGAACTGTGGTGCGAATTCCCAAGGGGGGGGGGGTGAAGCAGCGGGATGACTTGTGAAATTGGACGAAAATCTTGGCTGATGATGGTGAGAGTCGAGGGATTTGTAGTGTTGTTCTGCCAAGCCGGAAGGTAAAAACGAAGAAGTCCTCCGACTGATAGGGAATGGAATGGTCTTTTGTCATTGGTTGCTATGGGATTTCCCCTTAGGATCTTTAGTGTTTCGTTGGTCTGGGGTTGAGCTGCGGTTGTTTCCACCACGTCTACCACAATTTGAAGAACTCCCACTAAAGGGCTGCTGGTTGTTGTTATTTCTGTTAAAATACTGCTCATCCTGGTAAGACTGATTCCGTTGTTTGTTGCCATCATTTATGCAGCCATGCTTGTTGTAAGGACTGTTGGAAGACTGCCTGTTGAAAGGATTGAGTAGTTGCTTGGGCATGTTTTCTTTTAATGTGTGTGATATGTCGAGGTGTGGGGCAAGTTTAGGGACCAATGCTCTAAAAAGAGTTTCGGATTCGTGAATGAGTTGATTCCGTAGTTCCGTCTTTGTGGGGTCATTTAAGTTCGATGCGGAGTTGAAGGCTACTTCACTCAGCAGAAGAGTTGAGTTGAAAAGTGCTTCAGTTAACTTATCATTGAATGATAAGTGCTGAAGCACACTTTCTTGAACAACCTAGCCATTTTGCTTTGTTATGGTCCGTTTTGGATAATAGTCTTTTGCAGAGAGCGTTAGTTGCTGTGTTAAGAACGTCAATCTGACAAGCGACTCGAAGACCAATACTTAAACTTAAACAAAAACACACAACCAAAGCCACACTTGTATGGTTGGATGAACAGAGACAGTTCACTGCTTGGCAGAAAGTGTTTTGTCATAGGCTGCCTTCTACAGACAGATCTGGCTTCTACAACATTATGATGAAGCCTGTTCCAGTGGTCACTCACAAGGTATGTCGGGTGCTTCCCGACATTGGTGTTCACACGAGTGCGTTGTAACTTGAGGCGAGGTCTCAATGGGGAGGAGGAGGTTACTTCTACTTTTTTTGGGAATTTGCATTCCGGAGCCAAAATCTAACTTAGCCTCCAGTAAAAACTTCCGATTGAGCATAGGTGTCGAAGAATTTGGGATTGGCGGAGCCATCACCGGAAGGAAGGAAAAACCAATTCTCTCTCTTTCAGGTCAAAGATGTGGAGGGCCTTTGTCGAGTTCTAAAGGCTAGCCTTTTCCATGTAGAAGACCACTGTTAGGTAAGAGTGTTATGAGGACAATGGTGGATTAACCGAGGACGGATCTCTGTTTGGCGTTACGATCGAGTAGGCCGAAACCGGTTGTCAAGCCTCTGTTCTTCAAAAATTTGAGAAAACAGTCATGAACAATGTCTTTGACGGTCTTTAATAATTCAGAAAGTTGAATTGGTCAAGGATCAAAAATGTCACGAGAATACGATTTGTCTTCAAAATGTGTGTGAAGTATCATCATTAAGGTCAGAACCGTAGATGGAAGAAATTGTGTAAAAATCATAATACGTATCGAACAAAAGTTCATTGCGGCCATGTTGATTTTGGCGTCTTTGCCTGTGGCTTTCGTGAAGGTATTTTCGTTTTAGGAGAAGCGTGGTGCGCCATGTTGATAGCAGAATACCTTCCACTGCCGCTTTCGGCACTTTCGTTGTCACGTGACAAGCCTCTGCGTGAACGCTGTCTTTTGGTATCTTTGGAACCATACTAGAGACAAGCGGTAGGTGGCGTTCTGCTCAGTCCTGTAAGGCCTAGGGATAGTCCGATATTCATATCGCTATTTAATTATTGATCGGTATTTTTGCCATCGGAACGGACCACTGCAACGCTCGTTTCGTGAGCAAAGTGCGTGTTGCCATTATTTCAGCTATTGCTATACTGGCAGCAAATGCCCAAGAAGCCGCAAGGACCCTTGATTCATGGGTCCTTACACTTTTTCGGGAATATCCACACACTCTCTCTCCGAATGATCCATTGAGCAATCTTTGCTGGGGAAGGTTTCGTCTTTGTAGATGCTTACTTGCTGACTCGGGGTAGTATATTTTCAGTCAGTCCACAACCAATGTTTTTATCAAAGACTGTCACTTACGCAAAACCAAAATTCGTCAAAGTTCCACAATTCAAACTTGCAAATTTTCGACTACTAATAGTCTTCTTTAGGCAAGAGTCATGAGACTTGCACAACAACAACAACCACCACCAACGAACTTCGCCAAGTCCACTACATTCAAATTTCCCTCCCCTTTCCCAGTAAGCCTTGGAACTCAGTCAGCTCCCAAGCTCACTGTTTGAGTTGGCTACCTCATCAATACTGGAGCTGTTGCTGAATGAAGGTAAGAATATTTCCCAGCTGACGAAAAGCTGGGAAAAATTCTTACCTTCATTCAGCAACAGCTCCAGTATTAATGAGGGAGCCAACTCAAACAGTGAGCTTGGGAGCTGACTAAGTTCCAAGGCTCACTGGGAAAGGGGAGGGAAATTTGAATGTAGTGGACTTGGCGAAGTTCGTTGGTGGTGGTTGTTGTTGTTGTAAAAGTCTCATGACTCTTGCCTAAAGAAGACTATTAGTAGTCGAAAATTTGCAAGTTTGAATTGTGGAACTTGGACGAATTTTGGTTTTGCGTAAGTGACAGTCTTTGATATGAACTTCGACCAAAGTAATTTTGCCGAATTAACGGTATTTTCGAACAAAAACTGGTCTGCAACCTTTATGTTAGATTTGTTTAAGTTTCGAACGACCCAACCTATAACAATAGCATAACTCAAAACTACCAAAATACAATTTAAATGGTAGGCCTACAGCCTATTCGAAAGTCAAAATCAGTAGCCTAAATTTTTGGCTAAATTACAGCATAAAGACGCCTAAAAAAACACCAGGGTGTGTCATTCTGCAACAGTCAGCTGTACTGCTACGTACAGTCACCCATTGTGCCAATCCTTCCGTAAGGCTTAATAACCCCAAACATGAAGCTATCGAACTCTTCAACATGAATCTATTGATCTAAAGTGAAAATCAATGATGTTAGCGCTTAGATCTATGTGCATTATTATTGTGTCGGCGTACAAGCCCCTGTGGATCTGAACAACGTTCCATAAAAATAACGGCAATCGTGCTGATCGTAACGGTTCAGTTTGTTAAAAGGCAAACTGAAACTAATGGTTAGTGTCACAAGCAGCTGGGATTGCTTCAAGGTGCTAAATGCAGGAACTGCATTCGATCGTTAAAGGCTGTCAGCAACTTGGTCACGCTGTTAACAGCAGCTAATATTCTTTCTACACTTCGGTCTCAGTACTGCGTTTGGCTACTCATTCGGGTCTTGTGCCCACGAGCAGTTTCAAAGATTTAAATGTGTTAAGCAAGCTCTAACTTCAGCCTTTCTAGTTTCTATACGAGGCCTACTACTCTAATGGTGATACTTTAATACCTTAATTTTTAACGTGGATATCCCAGACAATGGGCCTACTTCTGCAGAAGCTCCGAGCATGCTTGCCGGTCTATCTAGATTCTGGCAAGCGAAGTTTAGGTGAACAAGTTTTTGGTTGCGGTTTCTGGTGTTGTGTTTAGCCGCAGCGAGCACGACAGCGCGAGCGAGGCGAGGCTCATAATTTGGGGAAAAACTGACATCATTTTCGTGAACAGCGACCTTGATTTACCCTTTATACCAATGAAGATACAGTAGTACAACCTTCCACATATACAGATTGATGGTGGACGAGCTGTGGAAGTGGCTCCCAGAAAACAGGTACGACCGGCTTTTCCACGATGGGCGGCATGGCGCTGCACCCCAGAACGAGTAATATTACAAAGGGTACTCCGTGGAGCCTTACGGGCTATCCTTTATGACGTTCCTGGTAATGAGGCGGCGGCGCCCAAAGGGTACACTGTAGTGAGATGCTACTTTCTTTAAATAACACATTTAACTAACTGTTTATCGCATAAAGTTTATCAAAAATAAATAACAAGTTTAAAAAATAAAAATGACCACCTTCAACACGGGGCACTCAACTTGTCACAAACATACCAATCCAGGACAAGACGTAAACATTGCGTCAACGGGAGGGAAAAAAAACTGTTTACAAAATTATTAGAAGCCTCTGAAATTAACCGAGACATTTAATAGCAAGTGAAAACATATTAAATCCATAACCATCGCCACATCCTGATCACCGAATTCCTTTAAATTGTTTATTTTTTCCAAATCAAAATAATGCACACAATGCCCCGAACACTCAACCAATGCAACCATGTGTTGTGAATGTGTTAGGGCTAAGCACATGAACTCTACTCAGGTCGAAGCCAAAAATAGCATATTAAACACGTGCTTGCCACGCACAACGAGCAAACCACTTTTCAGAAACCGATTTATACCAATTGTGTACCGAACACAAAACGCCAATCGTGTAATTCTTACCAATTCTTGTCACCAATCCTGTCACTATTGGTAATAGCCGCCCACACTCCACAGGTACAAACGCTAATACACGCAACATAACTTTCGGATGCGAAATTTTCTCCACGACGAAATTGGATATTTTTAAAGTGTGATTCACTCCTTCCTTAGTTTTATTTTTAACTTTGGCTGACGAAAGGGTGGTTTTCCATTGTTGCCGTCGTCGAGAGGCGTATTGTAGTAATCTAGAATTAAACAATACTCTCTTTAAAATGATTAATCGAAAGCATATGTGCGAGCGCTGTAGCTGTCAGCCTTTTTGATAACGACGCTCTGCCGAAAGAAAATTAACTGATGCAGCCTACGATATTATAAAACCGTTTCGACAGTGATGCATGCTATCAAGAGTGAGATAGGTGTGATGCTATGGACAGCAAATGTGAGGAGCCCTTTTCTATGTGCCAGGAAGCTCCCTTTCCCGTCACTTGATTGATTGTGAGAGGCCATTTCTTGGTGGAAAATCGGTTTTAATTGAGATGAACTAAGAGGCGCTTCCAAGCCTGGCTGGTTGGAGGCCTCAGCTGCCACCACGGGAACTGAGACAGAAGAGAGGTGTTCGCTGTCAGGGAAAGGCTGCCTCTAGGACCACACCTTCGGTTGCTAACTTGTCAGTCTTTTTGAATATTTCCATCCAAATTTTTTGTTCGCGGCACCATTGCCTGTAAGGATCGCGTTCCTCTGTGCACGGATGCTCCCTTCCTGTAACTTGATTGATTGTGAATTGTGAGAGGCCATTTCTTGATAACTGAGACTGGAGAGAGGTGTGCGCTGTCAGGGGAAGGCTGCCTCTAAGAGGGCACCCTGACACGAATAGCAAATAGTTACTCAACTGCATTCATGCTGCTGCCTTTGTTGAGAGAAGCATGAAATCTGACAGGCCGTTAGAACGCACCTTAGCTTAGTTTTAAACCGTAGAAAACCATCAGTTTCAACTAAAAACCAAGATGACGTCTAACTTTTTTTTTAGTTGAACGCCTAAACTGCTAGGCAGAAAAATTGGTTAATTCAAAATTGAATTTTCTACAAAAAGCAGTGTCACAATTAAAGGCGCCTGTTAAGCATTTCGATAGCGTTACCCATATTCTAAACACAGCATCCATAGTTCAGATTCTCCGTCATCCAATAGGCTGATGTGGGTCACGTGATCCCATTTTAGTTATGAAATTTGCAGCGCTGCTGTGAATAGTGTTGTTTCATTTTTAATTTACAGCTATTTTCGTTATACTGCTCGAAGATTCTATGGTGCTGCATCTAGGAGGTGAAAAGGCTCCTTTAAAGGGGGTGCAAAGGGTGCACGGCATGTGACAATGTGCGAGCAGACACTTTTGGGGACCGTTAGGAATGCATGAGCGGCCACTCACGCCTGGATGTGGAGCAAAGTGTAGAGTAAAGATAATACAGAACAAAGGCAGTTGTAAGAGTGTATGAGGCAGTCATAGGAAGTATAAACGTAGCATCAGCGAGTCTATCTATAGTACTTACATTGTCGTGGATTTACCTACAAGGAAGAGTAATCTTGACATTATCGGTACCTTCCTAAACGACCAAACAGAGCCAACCAAACACACCACTGTTGGTGACAGTTTGGCTCATTCCCTACTAATATCCGTGTTGATGCGGCTTGATTGACGTCAACATCGTCAGCGATGAATTTGTTTCGTCAAAACTGTTTCCTCGCGCATCCTCAAACCTCCAGCCCAGCAAACCACCTCCCAGAGATGGTTCGCAATTTGGCATTGCTCTCGCCTGATCACATCTATTAGCCAATCCTGGTCAATTCCATTAGCCAGGTCTGGTCGCGGTGAAGGTATGACGTATCGAATACTTTGCTGAGCTTGTTGAGCTGTATTGTAGTTTATGAAGGTACTGAGTGGCTTGCATCTCTAACAGTGGTGCATTCTGTTCAGTCGTTTAGGAAGGTACTGTATGGCACCCAATCGTGGGATGGACCTTGACAAAACTGTAGATGAGTTTTCAGAAACTGAAGTAGAAACAGGTGGGTCTACGTTATGGGAGCCTGTTGACAATGAGATGGCCGATGAAATCAACATGTCATGGAGTTATAAACGAGGAAATCGGAAACAAAGATTTCAGAAGGAGCAAAATTACTGGACAGATGCCGCAAAGCAATGGCGCTAGACACCACATGCGCATCAGAAGGTAATGGCAAGTCTTGAACGGTCGAGGTGAAGCTGGTTTCGGCAATCCCACTGATTGTGACATCCTCAGTGCTCCGTGACATGGCAGTTAGGGCACGTGCAATTGTCTACGCGCAAGCTTGGGTGAATCTGTGGCAAGCGCTGATTTGGGAATACCTGCTAACAGGTTGTGGCGTGTTCGATGACCATACAATGCCTGATGAACAAGCAATGTTCCTTATGCCTTTGTGCGAGGCCCAGCCGATCTGCTTTTATACAAATATTGGACAGCGGCTGGGTGGTGGGCCTACTGACTGACAGCAAGAGGTTTCACAGAGACAGCGTCAGCCGACGAGGAGAGGAGTGAGCAGATCGTGCAGACCGTGGCAGGAGCACCATGATAGCCAAGACCGCATGCCTGAAAAACTCGTAGGCCTCCTTATGGAGACGTTTGGGCCCCTGGGATTGTTGAAACCGGTGGCGAGTGACCGTGACGATGCCGACCTCCGATACATCTATCATCCCCCAGTTTAGAGTTTTATTGTTTCCCGTCGACAGATCCAAATGATATTGCCGAAGATGGAGGCGCACGCCGACAAATGATGGTGGGACTAGAATGGCCGCCACATTGGTAGTTTTGTGCAAAGAGAACTTTGCGTAAGCGGAGCATACAATTTTTCTTCTTCTTCATTTCAGCTATCATTTTTAACCAATTTTTTTTGTTGTTGAGCATTTCGTTGGACTCCCCCACCCCTCTCCATCGATGCAATGATGCACTGTGGCGGAACGGCCACGGACTAGCAATGGAAAGTCAACAGTATGTAGACTGGGTTTGTCGGCACTACAGCGTGACTGCAAGCATAGCGGGGGAAAAGAATCTAGTTTTGTGTTTGTTTTGGCGATGAGGTGACTGGAAGTGTTGACAAGTTTGTAGGACTACAGAGACTGAGACTGTAAACCTTTTCGTGCTTTTTAAACGTCCTATTCTCTTTATGGTTTTTATCTTGAGCAGACCAGCCAGAAATTTTTTTTTAGGTTTAGTGTCCGATATATGGCACTGGGGGAAGGCCAGTTAGAATTTCCTTTCAGTGGGAGGGGTTTGTGAGGTTGCTGGATGAGCTTGCAGCCATCTAAGTCAGGGTTAGGGGAGGGCCATCGTGGCTAATCAAGATGCCCCGCCAAGGTTCTCCTTTTAAATGAGAAAGTATGGTGCACTCTGCCTCTAGGATTGGCAGTGCTGCCAGCCGACCAGCGGAATGGCTATAGTATGAAATGTACCTGGAGCCGAGAGATCATGAAAAGCATTCCGGGCTCTCCATCTGACATGTGAGAGAAAAAGGCGATGCCTCCGTGGATATCTGATCAACAAATGTGGTCTTTTAAAATGCCATGTAGCGGAGGGTAAGGTGTTGCACGGTTTTGAAGTGGTCTCTACGTGCTCGGGGTTGTTGCTTTTTTTAATATGACTAAATACGTTGCAAAGGTGAGGCGAAATGTTGGAGGGGGAGCAATGTTACAATGTGCGAGCAGACACTCCTGAGGAACGTTAAGAATGCATGAGCAGCCACTCGCACCTGGATGTGGAGCACCTTGTAGATTTAAGATAAGAGAGACAAAGGCAGTTGTAAGAAGAGAGAGTGTATGAGGCAGTCTTAAGAAATAAACGTGGAATTAACATCAGTGAGTCTATGTATAGTACATACACTGACTTAGATTTGCCTACAAGGAAGAGTAATCTTGACAGGCAGCCGGGCTCGGGTGGCAAGGGGCCCACATTTTTACATAACAGTACTATAAAATAGGCCAGGATCATGAACCAAAAATTGTTTAGTTTTAAGAGGCCCAAGATTTTGCCTTTGCAGTCCCATTTGTAAAAAGCTTGCTGCATGTATTGCAAGACAGACCTGCTCGTGTTTCGCTTACGGCAAAAATAGAGGCTCTTCTCCGATCCTTATGTGGGAATTTCCTCAGTTGATTCATTGAACATCTTTTACCCGTCATTTTTGGGGCAAAGAATTAGTTTGGCTATTAGAAACAGTCGAAACTTGGACTCTCTGCCTCTTGTCGACGCATTCGCTTCACCCCATGTGAGGAAGTGCGACTGCACTCACTTGAGGGAAATGTAGCAATGTATGATCCCTCACTCCAGGCAGCAGTGTGCATGGTAGATGTAGAGGCTGAACAAAAGAAGAAGAGAGAAAGCGACAAAGCAACGAGCATATGTATCATTAGCCTGTAGTGTCCGTAACAAGTATTAAATAATATTCGTCAAGTAAGTCTAGTTTGTGACAGTTCCTTTAATGTAATCCAGGTGATTGGCATAACGTCAATGAAGCATTGTGACGACTTGGTTCCCGAACTTGTGGAGGAAAAGAACCTGGATGGCGGCAGGCAGACAAGATAAGGTATGTAGACATGGGCCTGCTAGAAATGGCGACGAGATGTTCGTGACCGATCTCGACAAAGTGGATTATGCGAATCGGAGATGAAGGGAGGGAGTGCTTGAGTGACATCGAATAGTGATGGTTTGCCAGATTCCACCGGCAAAGAAGGACATCATCAAGTGATCGTACACAATGATAGTTTGCACGCAGTGGCCAACGGCACAACGGGTGTGGTAGCGACGCGAGCATGGTTTGTGCTGTAGAAGACACTATTATGGAATGGAATGCAATGCTGTTCGGATAGGGGCTTGTAGCATGCTACTGATGGTAGACATAAGGATAGAGGCTCGTGGCCCACTATGGCTATGTGACACAATTCATTTTAACAAACGTATGTTGGAGGCGGGCTGGTGGACCTATCGTCCCGGAACAAAAGCATGGATAGACGCCGACTCCGACACGAGTGATGCAGCGGGAAGAGCCGTTGGCCAATACAGGGAAGGAGGCTAGTTACCGTGATGACATGATTGCGTGCTAGATGAGGTGGTGCAACTGTTTCTGTCCACGCGGGTCGAATAGGCTGGCTTCGCTGAATTCCAATATCTAAATCAGAACCCCAGGACCACCCAGTTTGACCAGACAACCACGACCACACAATCTGACTCGTCACATTTTTTTGCAGCAATGAAAATGGCCGTGGTGCCAACATTGGTATAGGAGACGTTGCGTTGGGTCGGAGGCGGGTTTGGAAAACTGATGTACGGATTGGACTGCCCACGGACAGCTGGGTGTTATCGTGTCGGGAAAAGTTAATGTTTGATCAATGGGATGTGAACAGTAAAAAAAAAATAAAGAGGAAAAGCGATGGGATGACATTGGTCCCGCGATGAGAGAAAAGTGTGGCTCGTTTTTATTTATTTAAGCTTTATTAGTGCATGCTAATACTAGAATGCATTTAGTATAGGACCATGTATTGCTGTGTTTGTTTTCTTATGTTTTATTGTAATTTGAAGTTACTTTCGTCCCAAGACAGGACTGTTTGTGGCCGGAGGACTGGCATTTGCGATTTCTGTTCGTGAAGGAGTATGAATGTGTGTGCTGTAAAAAAAAAAAAGAGGAAAACCTGTGGAATGACATTGGTCCCGCGATGAAAGAAAAATGTGGCTCGTTGTTTTTTTTATTTAAGCTTTATTAGCGCTTGCACTTATACTGTACTCATACAGCTGCACGGTTCCATTTAGTAGACTATAGTTTAAGGACATGCATGACCGTCATGATGTACAGTCAGTGTAGTGCAGGGTAGTGTGGGGTGGGATACATCAAGCCAGAGTGGGGAGCATAAGGTTGGGGTTGGAGAGGCTGGCACGCAGTGAGGCTTAAGGGAGGATCTTGCACGAGTGGCTAAACGAACGGGGAGGAACCTCAAGTAGTGTGTGCATTATATACGCCATTCTGAGAGAAATGATGTGGCAACTCTTGCCCCTGACATACGAAAGTGCAAAAGAGTGGAGTGCGGTAGTAGAATGGTTTGAAGAAAGAGTTAGTGGGATTTCGTGGAGTAGGACCATAAGTAGACATGCAGCGAGAGTGAATTAAGACGCCCTGGAAGTCTGATCTTACTGGCATCTTCAACTTTATAAATTGACGTAATATACGTGTGAGAAACTCTGTTGTTGTTTCTCCTTCCGACTGGTTCATGTTGCAGATGAACGCCTTCTTTCCAGGTCTAGCATTGGCCACTTGAAATCCAACAGCAAAGCTTTCTTCACATCTTGCCACAAGTCATTTGAGTCAATTGCACCTTCCGTCACTGTATATTTTTTCCTCTTAGTGCCCTTAGCATTGTATTTTCATATTCACCCACGTTAGTTGTTTTTCTGAAAAGTACATTTCCATGTCATCCAGCTAAGCCGATATATTCTCACCATCGTTCAAAACTGGGATCGTCAGATTTATTGCAACTAAAGCAGTTGTATGTTAAACTAACAGTCCAGGGCTCGAGTCCCTGTTCGGTTGCCAAAATGGTAGGATGATGCCGAGTTCGTCGCCACATTTAAGTAAACAGTCACAACAAATGATTATGATAGGTTTACTTAGTAGAATCGGCTACATTGCCAGAGCTGGCTTCTTAAAACTCATTCATCTCACAACATTCTGCTCAGCGTAACTGTCACACGCTCCAGGAGCATACTGTGGGCCTTGCAACTGTCTAGAGATGGAAAGCATTGGATGTTGGCACCGATGTACGTATGTACCTGGGTTTAGGGGCCACCACTACCATGTTCCTCATGCTTTCCATGAAAGTGGCACTATCACTGAGTGAAAGTCTGCAGAATCTGGCAACATCTAGCGCTTGCTAGCATCAAGCGGAGAAATGCATGCCGCCATTTCTTTTAATGAAACAAGCTACGAGCCTCCTTCATAACCGAGTCAATAATTGGTACTTCCTCGTGCACCTGGAAGCAAGCTATAAATGTTAACAATATTAATTACTATTGCTACATGGTGACGTGGTATTTTCGTACGATTTTCAATTGCTGCTCCAAATTTATGATTGTGTAATGGATGTTGTGTTGCACCATCTCCCACGAGCTCAACCTTCATGAATGTGAATTGCGCTGCACTCACCATGTGGCCAGTAGACATTAAAATTCACTCGCCATTGTCCATTACCTTCTCGCCATGTTGAAACAATTTTAGCAGTTGTGCTGCCAGTTGATGCTTAAATATTGTTTGCATTGATCTAACTCCAATCAGCTAAAGAGGCTAACAACAGTATTGCACACTTGACTGGAGAGCCTGTGTAATTCTACACGCAACCCCGCAATTCCTTGTTTCTAGCTAATACGGTTCCAGAGATATGACAGTTTAAAGTGGTATATTACCGATTGAAAGTCTGCAGATTCTGTCATCATCTAGCACTACCTGGTACTTGCTTGCATCAAAAGAAGGAATGCACAATGCAAAAAAACGTGTTCGGTCCTCGTGCACCTGGGAGCAAGCTGTAAAGCAGATGTGAACTGCTTGCTCTTTATGAATTCCTGTCTTTTTAATGAGTTTGACGATAGTAGCCACCCGTGCGCTGGTGTTTGGGTGGAACTTGGTTCCCTTCCATTGTAACAACAGATTCTGTATCTGAGGGAGACTTCTTGGGGTGTCGACTACGAGGTTTAGGAGTTGGGGAACCACGCTGCTGATGGCCAATTTGGAGCTATCAGCAGAAAGAGACCTAGGGTTTGCTTTATCTTTTCCAGAACTTGTAGAAGCAGTTTGAACAGAGGGAACAGGCAGGCAGAGAGGTTTTTTCCAAGGGAATGTCAATGCATCTACTGCTGTGGCTTGAACATATTCGACAGGACTAATGAAGTGGGGAAGTCTGGCATTGTGCCTCGTGGCGGACAAGTCTGCAGAGATATTGCAAATGGATTTCTTGAGACCACTCTCCAGCTGGAAGGTTTGGCGAAAGAGAGTCGGCCATTACATTCCTGCTGCCTGGGATGTGAAGTGGAAGGATGGTTGTGTTCAGTTGCATGCATAGATTGAATATTGCCAAGTTTACTTCATGAAGTTTGCGGGACCTCGTTCCTCCTCCTTTCTGGATGTAGGCCACTGCCATCGTGTTGTCTGCTTGTATCTGGTTTCCCTTTGATTTGGTATTGAAAATAAAGAAGGGCGATTACGACTGCTTTCAGTTCCAGAATGTTGATATGGTCTTGGTCCTGGCGAGACCAAAGGCCGGAGACCTCTTGGTGTGCAAAGTGAGCTCCTCAGCCGTCTAGGCGGATACAGAAGCGGATACTGTTCCGATTATACCAACTTAAGGCTGATTGAACACATTACACACATTGCGAGCCGTTTTAAATATCTTATTGTACTGGGAGATTTCAAATACCCTCGTATTGACCGAGTCAATGGAATCTGCACTGCTGCGGCCGAACCTGTTTAAAGAGATCTTTTGGAAACTTTCACGGGTATTGACTCCCACCAACACGTGTCTAGGCCTACCAGAAATGTGTTTGGGCAAACACCAGCAATTCTGGACCTTGTTTTCACTGCAGGGGAAATTGAAGTGCTTCTGTGGTCCACAGCGCTCCTTACGGGAACAGTGATCATGACGTTTTGTATTTTGATGCCCTCTTCAATTGTCGGCGACATTATGCATTCAAAAAAGTTATTTACAACTATCGCAAGGCAGACTTTGTCAGCTTGAACGATAGCATTTCTAAATTGGACTGGGACAGTGCTTTCACTGAAGCTAGTTTAAACGGAAAATGCAGCTCTCTCAATGAGTCTCTTATTTCACTGGTCGAAAAACATGTCCCTAAACATGTCCCTGAAGTTCGTGCTACCATTAAACTGAAACGTAAGGCGTGGAGATGTTACAGCAAGTCAAAAACTTCTGAAGACTATGCTGACTATGTTATCATCGGAATAGAGTGTTGCCTCGCTCCGTTGTCACGAACGGCGACACTGTACGAGTGTAATCAAATAGAAAGATATCAACAAGTTTTTTTTAATTTATCAGTGTTGGACGGGGCAAGGCATTCAAGATTAAGTCAATGACTTCAAATGGGACTACCTTTTCTGATCCTGTTGACATTGCTGAAAAACTTAACTCCAAGTTTTCTTCGGCATTCGGGACTGATTCTAACACATGCAATATTTGTGGGCCTATGGCTCAAGCGCATATTAATTCCTCTACAATTTTTAAGCTACTTGTATCTCTGGATCCAAAGAAGGCAGCAGGCTCTGACGGGCTGTCGCCTCAGATCTTGAAGCACTGTGCACAATCACTTGCCAAGCCTTTCTGCAGTATCATTAGCGAGTCCATACAAACGGCAATTGTCCCCAAAAGCTGGAAGCTCGCAAACATTGTCCCCCTGTTCAAAAAGGGTAGTCTTGACGACCCCGATAACTACAGACCGATCAGCCTTCTGCCTGTTATCTCCAAAGTGTGTGAAAAAGTTGTGTATCAACTGCT